>CM002486.1:19651283-19667673 GCA_000325765.3 Leersia perrieri | reverse complement strand
ATATATATATATTTTGAGTTCCATCTGAAGATTAAGGGTGAAAATGGTGTTGAAAAAATTTTCAGCAAAGGTCTTCTAGAACACAATTGCATCCATCACACACAGCAACCCATGACTTTGTCGCTAGAAAGCTGGTTGAGTACAGTTGAATTTGTGTATACCCCTGTTCCAATTGCTGTGGAAGCTTTAGTTGCAGTTAGCATTAAGGGGATGCCATCATCCAATTTCATTGGCAAAATAACTGCTTGTACTGCTGGAGATGATGAAAACAAGATCATTCTGTATGACAGTGAAGTTCAAGGCACTAACAGAGTACTTGGTGCTGGTGGATCTGTCGATTTAACTCGTCGTTTTGTCGCTGTCAAACTTGATGATGCACTGGTGCTAAATGTCGCTATGTCTAAACATGACCATGAAGAAGCTCAATTCTTTGAGCCTGTTCTTGGGCACGGTGATGAAGTGTGTGTTCATGAGCAAGGTCCTTATGAGTTGCAGGTTAAGGTTAGTTGGACGGCTGGCTTGGAGGAGGGATGGCGGCGAAGGTGCATGATAGTTGGGCACAACTACGTGTTGTTGTGATAATATAATATGATGTCAAATTTGGTAAACATGTTCAGTCTTAACTAGTGTTACTGCCTAGGTTAAAGATTAAAATTGTTCAGTTTATACTAGTGTTTTACTCCTTCACAGTTCAAGGAGTTCGCTTGCAAGTCTTGTTTAGATTTTAGAGTTATCGATATGATAGGTTTTAGCAGGTGTTCTTTAATCACAGGTTCTTTAATCGTTATCACTTGTTATGGGCATACAAGTTTATTTGACCACTCTTTAAAAAGTTGAGACTAGTAGTATGTGAGCTTAGTATCCTTTTGTCTTGCAACCTAGTCCTAGACAAAGTGTGGCAGTCTGGGAACCACTCAAACACTCAAAATTGAGGCAATAAGTGAAATATGTATTGGACAATATAGCTACTATAGATAAAAATGGCTACATTTCAACTAATTATCCAGGCATAAAACCAAACCAAGCTAAGTAGAATTATCACACAAGTATGTTTCATTTCATACTATAAATAGTCACAGGGAAGTTTCTGTAGAAACCATACACATCTCGCTATGCTATCATACATGTGTATAGTTTGGATTTTGCCATATTTTGGAATCACTGTACTTGGAACTGTAATGAAATTGCCGTAGGTATAGAGAAGTGAGCATGATAAGTTGGAGTTACTATCACAGCAGAATTCCAATTCCAAAATTCAAACCTCAAGCTCATCCAAACGCCCTTTGTGAGTATATGAACCTGGTGAAGAAGAAACATGAGAAGAAACCAATTGTGCCTGTAATCAGGAAGAAAGCACATGAGATGACAATCATGTAGCCAAAGTAGAGCATGGCTGACACCGGCTTAACAATCTGCATCTTAGCGAAGAAGAAGAATGTCGCATATAGGAAGAGATATACTGCAGAAAACCCTGATGTAAGGAATGACCTCCACCACCACTTGTAGTTGCCGCTCCGCAGTTGATAGTAACAAAATGCAATGGAGATTTCAGCACAGGCGACGACGAGGAGAGCAAGCGTGATGAGAAGGAACCCAAAGCCACAGTAGAATTGGTGAAACCAGAAGAAGATGAGGCCATAGAAGAACTCGATGAAAACAACTGCAAATGGAAGGATGCTACCAATGAGGATGGTGAAGGCAGGGCTGATGTACCATTTCTGCTTGGGAATCTTTCGTGGAGTTTCATTAATCTCCACCGGAGGTTCAATGGCCGTTTTCTTGAACCCAAGATATCCTCCAACATACACGAGAGGCCATGTGATACAGGATGACATGACCAATACAAACATTAAGCTGTTAGGAACTGCAGCTGATGACTTCTCATATTCTAGAAGATCATTCAAGATTAAGTAGATAACAAGAGCAAAACCTGGAAACAGGAAAGCCGTTGTCAGGGTGACATGCTTCCACTCTGAACCATTCTTGAACATCTTATAGAGGCAGGAAGATGTGTATCCAGCAAACAGCCCCATCAAGACCCAGGTGAGAATCATGAAATTTCTCACACCAGCAGGGTTCATTGGAGAAAAGAATCCCAGAAATTCAAAGGCTACGGTGATCAGGAGAGTACCAAAGAGTTGAACACCACTCCCTGCAAAGGCACAGAGCAAGCCAGAGTTGGATGGAGGCCGGAACACATCTCCATGAACAAGCTTCCACCTGGTTTCTGCTTGAGTCTCACTCTGGGTGGTTTCAAGTAGGCTGTATCTGAAGATTTCTCTATGTAGGCTTCGAAGCATAGTCGTAGCCATAGCAACGGAAAGAACGAGTAGGGTAACAAGTGAGTTAACAATGGAAAACCAGCGAGCCTGATCATCCGCCGTTGATAGGTAGGCGTCCCAGCGAGAAGCCCACTTGATCTCACTATCCTGTAACAGCGATAGCACAGGAATGTGATAAATTATCATAGAACAGGTTTAGCATCCAATTAATATTTACTAAGGAGAGAATGTAATGTACAGGGGAGAAAAAAGAACTAGTCGTGCTACCGGAAGATAAAAAAAGAAGACGAAAGTCACCTGAAAGCTAACATCATAGGTGAATATAATTTCTTCACCAACTCTAATCTCCTGAGGAGAATCAGAAGCTGAGATAAACTTGTTGGCATTGGCATCACATGTGCTCAGACGCGTGTTTACACCATTCCACTGAGCTTCAAATTTGTGCTTAATACTGGAACAAAAGAAAATTAACCAGAAGAATGGTAAAGATAGTACTCATTCATGCTGAATATAAAGTGGAAGGAAATTTGGTAAAACCTGAATGGTTTGGTCTCAAATGCCACTATTCTAGAAGCACCTGTGTCGAGATCCCGCTCATACTTCACCAAAAACGATAAGTGATTGTGGATGAAGTACCTATTATATTCCTCCTGCTTAAAAATGCTTATGTATGAGGGGTGTTTTATAATGAAAGTTTGTATCGAAATAACAAAAAAAAAGATTAACGCACTCCAGCATATCGGCCAATGACACCAATATGGTACCCATGCTGATAGAAAAATCCACTTTCATCTATCCTTCTGATTGGAATTGTTAACGGGAGGTTGTCAAGTGCCCTGTAAAAATGTAAATCAACTTCCTCAAATCTCTCACGAATTTTGACGTATTTTGCTAGAAAATTTAAATCAATCTCTGCAACTCTTACATGTTCACGCGATACTGGTTTTCTACCTTCTCAATCAGCTCCTTTGCTTCTTTCTCTCCAACAAAAACTCTGCAGACAATCTGACACGTCTTGGGCACTTTCATTTCAAACTACAGTTGAAGCACAGAGTTTGATCATGAAACTGCAGTCCAAAATGATATTAATAACCCAAGATAAAACCCTGTGTGTCACTAACCAGAAAAGGGGATCTCTGTTGGCGATCACCAAGTAGAAATCGCCAAAGAGTTGGAGCATTATCAACTTGGATGTCAGGTTTGCAGAAGGGAAGTGAGTAATACGAGTAGGGGATCTGAGTCTTGATGGATGTCAGATCGTTCACCTTCACCAAAATCTCATCTCCCTGTGAAGTGAAATTCTCAGCAAGACACAAAAGATTAAACAGAGCAAATAATTCAGAAAATATCAAGAAACGTACTAGAGTGTATCAGATTCAGTACCTTGTCGAATTCGTGGATGAACGAAGCTTCAGCCGGTGGCGCGGCGAGCAAAGCCGCCGCCGCCGCGCACAGTAGCAGCAACGGCTGCCTCATCGGAGTCGGCAAGTCTCAACGGCGAGTTTGGCCGGCGACGAGGAGGGAGGAGGAGGAGGAGCCTCAATGTCAATGCCAGTGAGAATTGACGATGGCGGCGACAACGAGGAGAGGAGCACTAAGCTTGGAGACTGACTTGTGCTGCTGCATTGGTTTTCTTTCTCTGACCACGAACTGCGTGGTAGACCGTTGACCCTTGGTTGGACCGCAATAACTGACAACGGCTCACTAGTCACTGTAGATGGCCATATGGCCCGAGGCCCGACGGCCCGCCCATGGCCCGAAAAATTGGCCCGGCCCAAGCACGGCACGACACGGCCGTTGTCGGGCCCGTGCCGGCCCGGCCCGACCACCGGGCCGTGGCTGGGCCAAAGGTGCAGCACGATGGGCCGGCACGGCCCGACCCGATACTTATTGAAAAAAATTAAAGGACAAAAATTGGACTTATTCTATACATCTTGGGCCAAAATAGATCTATTCTATAGTTGAGGGACTAAAAATAGACTTATTGTATTGTTTTGGGCTTGAAGTAAGCTTACCATACACTTGAGGGACTTAAATTAGACTTATTTTAGCCCACGGCACGATAGGCCAACTATGCTATCGGGCTGGCACGGCATGGCCCACCATGCTGTGGGCCATGCCTGGGCCGCAGCTGCGGCTGCTGGGCCGGCACGAGCACGGCCGTGCCAGGCCATGCCGCCTATTTGGTCATCTATACTAGTCACTGCTGAGAGAATGGATGTACGCCACACAACAATGGCACCTTAAAAAAGAACTGCACTATAGAGAAAGTAATATAGGTAATACTTTTACACCTATATTATTCATTCAAATCTAAAGCTGAAAAAAAGTCCACAATAAAAAAAATGAAAACCTCAAACTCAACTTCAAAATTACGTTTGAAAATTTAAATTATCAGAGCAATAGTTCCGATGAGAAGATTTATATAGATCCAAGAAAGAGACGCCTTCGAAAGCAATGCACACCCAAACACCCTGACATAGAAAATGCTTGTAATCTCACTGTTTACTGATATGTGTAAAGTTTTTCATTAACCCCCTAAGGGGTGTTGGGTTCGCCTTTTATAGGACGCTAACTCCTAGAGGAAAATACATTTATGCCCGAGAGGATTTAGTAAAAATGTCAGGGGTAACCCCGTCAATCCATATACAATTGTATTCCAATTTTTACCGGCTGTCACAACTGACCTCTAGCTATGATTACAAAGGGTACAATGGTCTCGTTGTCTCCTTCTTGTCTCCCACTTATCAGGGTGATCGCCTTCAAGTCCTGCACACTTTGAACCTTCTGATGGTATCATTCGAATCCTTCGGTTGGTTCTGCGGTTCAAATGCGTCGACTTCATTCGAATCTCATTCGGATATTGAAAAATTATGAAAACAAGGTTACATGTTCATATGCATTAGAGCCAGGGGTTGCTTCGACACAAATTTTCATTGCGGTTGAAACATGGGAGCCAAAGTTTCATATTAGTCCCTCCGGATGCACTTATATGGCATTTTGGACAACAGATTTACGTAGAAATTAGGCTAAAATGTTTGTCAAAAACGGCGTACATAAAAAACGGAGTTAATAATATACTCCCTCTAGTTTTCAATAAAAAGCAGAGGCAGTAGGATGAACAAATTATAAGATTACAAGTTATCACCTTAGAGGCTATAATTAGGGGAAAAAAAATGCATGCAGCACCAATTAACCAATCACGTTATCAGGATGCATCATGCAAGAAGGATAAGAAACATTACTGTATTGAGTAAATTTTATGTAAAATGAATGTAAAGAGTGGTCTATAAGAATAGAAAAAAATGCTCAACGTATGAAACTAACAATACTAACTACTCCCTCCATCCACAATATGATGTCTATCATTCATAGTCTTAAGATGCGTCATATTCATCCCTAAATAAGTATATTTGTGGATGGAGAAAACAGCTTTATAAACTTCAGATGAAAGATATATCATGATTCACACTAAACATGGGTGGTTTATAAATTAACCACTCTATCTCCCAAAATATGACAACTTTTCAGAGTATGAGAAACTTCATGTGGCAATGAATCTGGATAGAGGAAGTGTCCATCCCCTCAAATGTATATTTTGTGACGGATGCTATAAATATCTCGAAAATGGGTACAAGTAGACGCTGATCCCCATCTCGCAATTCTCTACAGTAATCATACAGAACTTTTGGAAGCCGAATGTATAGCCTACTCTGCGCCTAGCCAATCTTCACAGATGAGTAAATCGATCTCATGGACCACAAGCAAGAGCAGAAACAAAATGTTCCATTTCATGATATAACAGGGTTACATTTCATACTAGGAATCCAGACTTAAAACCGAAAAAGACTAGGTACAATTATCACACAACAAATATGTTTCATTTGATAGAGGTGTTTTTGCACAAACAACACACATTCCAAGATTCAAAACCTAAATAACACACCGGACGGATGCTATTATATCATACTTATATGTTTACTATTTTACCATTACTTTTGAAATCACTGGACTTGGAATTGGAACTGAATTGCAACTGGTATGGAGAGGTGAGTATAACAGGTTGAAGTTAGAACCACATCAGAACTCCAATTCCAAAATTCTAATCTCAGGTTCACCCAAACGCCCTCTGTGAGTAAATTAACCTAGTGAAGAAGAAACATGAGAAGAAACCAATTGTGCCTGTAAGCAGGAAGAATGCATATGAGACGACAAGCATGTGGCCAAAGTACAGCATGGCTGACACCGGCTTAACAATGGCTATCTTAGTGAAGAAGAATGTCGCATATAGGAAGAGGTAGACGGCAGAACATCCTGAGGTAAGGAATGATCTCCACCACCACTTGTAGTTGCCGCTCCGCAGTTGATAGTAGCAAAGCACAATGGGGATTTCAGCACAGGCAACAACGAGGAGAACAAATGTGATGAGAAGGAATCCAAAGCCACGGTAGAATTTGTGATACCAGAAGAAGATGAGGCCAAAGAAGAACTCGACCAAAATAGTTGCAAATGGAAAGATGCTACCAATGAGGATGGCGAAGACAGTGCTGGTGTACCATGCTTGCTTTGGTATCTTTCTCAGGGTTTTGTTAATCTCCACAGGAGGCTCAATGGCAGGTTTCTTGAACCCAAGATATCCTCCAACATACACGAGAGGCGGCGCGACACAAAACCAGAGGAGGACCAATGAACACATTGTGGTGGAAGGGATTGTGGCTGATGATTTCTCATTATATAGAAGATTATTCAGGAATTGAAAGATAACAAAAGCAAAGCCTGGGAACAGGATAGCCGTTGTCAGGGTGATATGCTTCCACTCTGAACCGGTATTGAACATCTTAGAGAGGCGCGAAGAAGTGTAGCCGGCAAAAAGCCCCATCAAGACCCAGGTGAGCAACATGGCATTTCTCACACCAGCAGAGGTCATTGAAGAGAAGAATCCCAGAAATTCAAAGACTACGGTGATCAGGAGAGTACCAAAGAGTTGAACACCACTCCCTGCAAAGGCACAGAGCAAGCCAGGGTTGGATGGAGACCGGAACACATCTCCATGAACAAGCTTCCACCCGGTTTCTGCTTGAGTCTCATTCTGGGTTTCAAGTTGGCTGTATCTGAAGATTTCTCTATGTAAGCTTCGAAGCATAGTCATAGCCATCACAAGAAAAGGAGCAATTATGGTAACAAGTGAGTTAACTATGGAAAACCAGCGAGCCTGATTGTCAGCCGTTGACAGGTAGGCATACCAGCGAAAGGCCACTTGATATCAGTTTCCTGTAACAACAATAGCGCAGGAGCATGATCAATCATCAGAGAACAAGTCTAGCATCCAATTAATCACGATACAGGAAAAAAAAACGCAATTTACAGGGAGGAAACGACTGATCACTCTACCGGGAGATAAAAGAAAGGGAAAGGGTGAGAGTCACCTCAAAGTTAACATCATAGGTGAAAATGATATCTTCACCAGCTTTAATCTCCTGTGGATAATCAGAGGCTAAAACTAGCTTGTTAGCATTAGCATCACACGTGTTCAGACCGTTGTTTACACCCTTCCATGCTTCATAATGGTGCTTAACACTGGGACGAAAGAAAAATAAGCAGAACTGTAAAGGTAGTACTCATTCATGCGGAATAAAATGTGGGAAGCAAAGTTCGCAAAACCTGAATGGTTTGGTCTCAAATGCTACTATTCTAGCAGCAAATGTTTCATCCATGTGATACCTCACCAAAAACGATAAGTGATTGTGGATGAAGTACCTCTTATGTTCCTCCTGCCAAAAAAATGCTTATGTATGAGGTTTTTTTTTTAATACTAAAAGATTGCAATGAAACAAAAAGATTTGAGAAGATGAACGCACTCCAGCATATTGGACAACGACACCGATATAGTACCCACGCTGAAAGTGATAGACAAATTCTTTAGTATCCATCCTTCTGGTTGCAATAGTTAATGGGATGTTCTCAAGAGCCCTGTAAATCAACTTCATCAAATCTCTCGCGAACTCTGAGGTATTTTGCTAGAAAAAAAATTATTATATCTCTGCAACTCTTACATGTTTATGCGATACTCATCTTCTATCTTCTCAATCAGCTCCTTTGCTTCTTTCTCTCCAACAAGCGCTTTACAGACAATCTGACACATCTTGTTCTCTCTCATGCGAAACTACAGTTGAAGTGCAAAAAGGTTGATCATGAACCGAACTACCCGAGATCCTCAACAGAAAAAAAATAATAATCCAAGATAAAACCCCGGCAGGTAGCAGAGTGGCACTAACCAGGTAAGGGGAATTCTGTTGACGATCACCACGGAGAAGTCGCCAAAGAGTCGGACTAGTGTCAACTAGTTTGTCAGGTTTGCAGAAGGGTAGTGAGTAATACGAGTATGGAATCTGAGTCTTGATGGACGTCAGATCGTTCACCTTCACCAAAACCTTACCTCCCTGTAAAATGGTAGTCATACAAAACAGAACAGAAGACTATAGAACATACCCTATAAGAAATGTACTAGTGTGTATGTGTATCAGTATCAGATTCATACCTTGTAGTATTCATTGATGACGAAAGCAGCAGCCGGTTGCACGGCAAGCAGCAGCAGCGCCGCCGCGCACAGTAGCATCAACGGCTGCCTCATCGGAGTCGATATGTCTCACGGCGATTGAGTTGACCGGCGGCAACGAGGGAGGAGCAGAGCTAGCACTGAGACTTACATATAGGGAGATGACAACAAGTCAGCCGGCGGCGACAAGAGGGAGGACGATGAGTACTAAGCTTGGAAGTTGGAAGAGCCCTTTTGGACCGTAGCTCGCCGGCTGTTTGTTTTTTTCCGACAATGAACTGACCTTGTTGATCCTTGAGTTGGCCAGCAAGAACTGACCACGACAGACCAGAAAATAACCCAGCAGCTTGGACTTTTTAAATTTACAAAAGTTATAAAACAATACTGAATACTCCAAAACTTATTTGCCAGTAGGACTGAAACTTGAGCTGGGTGGCCTGCAAGAACTGACAACGGCAGTCCAGAAAATTATTCACACCAAAATGATCGGTGCATGCATTATCATGCAGATTTACCAAGCACATTATCATGAATTCATGATGCATCATGGACGAGTAAAACAGGATCAGAAACAGCATATAGTGATCATTATATAATCATCATATATAAAAAATGAAATTATACATTGGTCCATAAAAATTGAGAAAAATATGCTGCAATATGAAACTAACAATTGTAATTAGCCTTATATAACTTCATATCAAGGATGTATCATCTGATTTGTGGTGGACATAAGTGGTTTATAAACTCTACAAGAACTAAGATATAAATTTCCGAAAATCGGTAAAATACAAAGTGGATGCTGATCCCAGTCTCATAATTCTCCACAATAATCATACAGAACTTTTCGAAGCCGAATGTATAGAACTCTGCGCCTAGTCAATCTTCACAGATGAGTAAATCAATCTCGTGAACCACAAGCAAGCACAGAAACCAATTGTGCCAGTGAGCACGAAGAATGCGTAGGAGGCCAGCAACATGTAGCCGAAGTACAGGATGCCTGACACCAGTTTTGTTATCTGCAGCTTGGTGAAGAAGTAGAACCCAGCATACAGGAAAAGATAGATAGCAGATGATCCAGAGGTAAGATATGACCTCCACCACCACATGTAATCCTCACTGCACAATTGGAAATAGCATAGCACGATGGCGATCTCCGCACAGGTGATGATGAGGATAATGAATACAAGGAAAAGGAAGCCAAAGATGTAGTAGAATTGGTGCAGCCAGATTGACGTGAGGATGAAAAAGAGCTCGATGAAAACTGCTCCGAACGGAAGAATCCCACCAATAAGAATGGTGAAGGCAGGGTTCATGTACCAAGCCTGCTCTGGGACCTGTCTTGGGATTTTGTTGGTTTTCACTGGAGGCTCAATGGCAGGTTTCTTAAAACCAAGATAGCTCCCAACAAAGACAAGTGGAACTGAGATACCGAACCAAAGAAGAACCAAGGCGAACATTGTGGAGAAAGGAACAGCACCTGATGATTTCTCCCCCCATATAAGAGCATTCAAAATGAAGAAAATACCAAAAGCAATCCCTGGAAACAGGAAAGCAGTCTTCAAGGTGATGCTCTTCCATTCTGATCCTTTGAACATCTTATATAGTCGTGAAGAAGCATATCCAGCAAACAACCCCATCAAGACCCAAATGAGCAGCATTGCAGTCATCAATCCTCCACGATTTGAGGGAGAAAGGAAACCCAAGACAGCAAAAATCATGGTAACCAGCAGCATACCAAAGAACTGAACACCAGTGCCAACATAGACACAGAGTAAGTCAGAGTTAGTTGGTGGGCGGAACACATCTCCGTGAACAAGCTTCCATCCAGTTTCCTCCTGGGCTTCCTCTTCAGTCTCAAGTTGATTGTATCTGGAGATATCTCTATACAGAGTGCGGAGCATAATCATGGCTACCATTCCAGACAAGAAAAGCACGATCATGAGAGAGTTCACAATAGAGAACCAGTGAATTTGATCATCTGTCATTAGCAGATAGGTATCCCAGCGAGAAGCCCACTTGATGTCACTTTCCTACAAAACCCAACCAGGCAAATCAAAAGAGATCGTTTAAATAAAGATAACATTCAAATCATAGCTCTGAAGAAAATGAGCCACAGTACAGAAGAAAAGAAGAGAAGTCATGGAAATATCACCTCAAAGCCAACATCATATGTGAATATGATGTCCTTTCCAACTTCGACCTCTTGAGGAGTATCTGAGTTTATTACTATTTTGTTGGCATGTGGGTCACACGTGCTCAAACGAGTTTTTGCACCATCCCATTTCTCTTCAAATTGGTGGTTAACACTGACGCATTGAATTTATACATGAGGGGCTAAACAAAAATTCATTGAATATGCAAAAGACATTGTACAAAACAAACATGAAATGTTAAGTGAACAAACCTAAATGGTTTGACCTCGAACCCAACAATTCTAGACAAATCTGAATCTTCATCCTTGTGATACTTCACTAAAAATGTCAAGTGGTTATGGATAAAGTACTTCTCATCCTTGCTCTGAAAAATATATTTTGTGAGATCATTACTCATCTTCCAAAGAAACAAAAGGTAAGCTGCTTACAGAGACTTACTCCGGCATATTGGCCCTTAACACCAACATGGTAACCACCCTGAAAAACAACAGCATCCTTGTCTGGTCTTGCGATAGGCACAACTAGCGGGAGGTTGTCAAGAATCCTGTAAAGTAATTTATTTAACCACGATAGTTCAGAACCCGTCACACAAAATAAGATTCAAACAACCTACGTAATCCATACAGGCATACATGTTCACCCTGTACTCATCCTCTATCTTTTCCTTTAGCTCATTTGCTTGTTTATCGCTAATGGATGCTTTGCAGATGATCTGACACATCTTGGGCTCTCTCATATCAAACTATATGCCAAAGAAGTATATTATAATAAGAAGCATTAATAAGTAATTGTGCTCAGATAATATGTGAACCAGCAGTCCAGTACTAACCACATAGGGAGAATTCTCGATGCGATCACCACGTAGAACTTCTCCAAGATTTTCTGCACTGTCAACTATTGTATCTGGCTTGCAGAAAGGAAGGGAGTAATATGAGTAGGGGAGTTGTGTTTTTGTGGATGACAGCTTGTTCACCTTCACTTGAAGTGGATCTTTCTGCAGGAAATATAGCACATGTCCATTAGAGCACACATAAAAACATATGTGTTCGCCATGGCAGGTAAATGTAACGGTATGTTCTTAAGATTACATGATCTTTTATCTTAACAGCCTCAAAGATTTTTCAGTCACCTTCATGATATTCTTTTTCCCCACGCAACAGAATAGAATAAACACATAATAACCTAGCATATAGCACAGGTGCTCTTAAAACTAATGACTGAGGAAATTGGGCAACCAATTTTAGCGCAAAAGGGTGATTAATCAGATGTTGCATGGACATATGCGCCATTTGTAAGGGAAAAATTTGCAGTTCCGCGTACAACAGTCAACAGGCAACAATCGACCAGATAAGAAAAGTAGTAAGGGAAAAATTTGCAGTTACACATACAACAGTCAACAGGCAACAATTGACCAGATAAGAAAAGTAGTGTACAATACAAGAAACTTGAAAATTGGTGTAGATTTACTCGATTTGCAAGTTTGAAAAATTAAACTGTTTGGAAACAGGTATAGTCAACATATCAATTAGTGCAGAATGTACCATATCATTTGTTTTCTTAAAAAATATTAAAAATGATAATTCAAAGTGCATGTGCTAGGATCACTGTAGAAGTGTGTTCCACACTCAAAAGAGATAACAAAAAGTGTATGTGCTAAGATCATTGTACTAGGAAGTGTTTCCCACTCAAAGATATAAACCACTTTGCTTCCCTTTCACTTAAACCATTTTTTTGCTTCAGCACTGAGATCCGAAACAATGGATCCCAAGGATGCTAATGTTCATCCAGAATTCCAGATTCAGGCGATCACAACCGCGAAGGCATCCCTAATCAAATGCCGGTATGCATTCACCATTAATTAGGTACTCCACTACACACCAACATCAAAACAACCCCGAACCATACAATTCATTTCAACATTCTCAGTAATATTCAACAACAGTCAGATGACAACACCATTTCAAACTGCACCAACATCCACATTCACAATAGGGTAACGGTTCAGTATTCACCAACTAGACGCGTACGGAACAAAAACAGTAGTATCTCCTACGAGCGGGGTACAGGAATACACGATCGGGCGCGTACGAGGGCCAGGATCTGAGGCCGCGAGATCCAGCAGCAACGCAGCCAGCCGCAGGAGGAGGAACACCCACCAATTAGGAGGGATGGATTTGAAAGCCGGCGTGAGGAGAAACTGAGTGACTGACCTTGTGGAAGTCGTTGGGCGCGACGCCGGGGAGGTAGAAGGCGGTGGAGAGCGGCGCGGCGGCGATGAGGAGGAGGAGGAGGAGCGCCGGCGCCGGCGCCGGGAGCATGGTCGCCGGCGGGCGCATCTGGCGTGGAGGAGGTGGGGGATCCGGATCTCCGCGAGAGCAACTGGCAAATGGCAAACTCGTGTCCTCTTCTTCTGTTTTCTTCCTTTTATTATTTCCGGCTGCCGCTGGTCACACTCACCGGCCGTGTGGGCCCCCCATGTGGGTTCGGTTCCGCTCACCATTTTCAAACGTTTCTAAATTTGAAGTTTTCTACTAGTAATTGCTTGAAATCAGTACGGTTATTTTTATCTTGAACTGCATTGGGTTATTTGCAAATTTGTCATTTGTTTTCCTTTTGTTGCAAGGAAGACCCTAAATTCTAATGGGCATCGGTGCGACGCAAGAGTCTCTAAGAATGTTTTTATTCCTCTTTTTATAAATCTTGATTTCTTTTTATTTACAAATTTGAATGGTTTCTGTTTAAAAGTTTGAATTGTATTTTAATTTTACTTTCCTTTCCTTTCCATTCAGAAGTAATTTTTCCACACTAAGAGTTTGATTCTTTTTATTCAGAACTTTTGAAAAGAAAAAACTGACTTGTCATCAATCGGTTGTCGACTAAGACGACAATAGAATGATATTTTCTAGTTGCCGCTTTGTGCTAATGATTTAAATAAGTGGTAATGAGTTATGTTTATCACAGTCTATAGAGAGTCAAAAGCACGTCAAACTCAAAACAACGGGGATTCTTTTTCCATCTTTTACTATTTTCGTCGACCACTTTGCAATGCGCTCATTTCGAGGACTATTTCTCCAAATCTCACAAAATTTTTCAACTAGGATTAGCAATGTACTTTGCTACTAGAGAGACGATGGAGCTATCATCTTTTTAGAGGGGAAAATAAAGGATCCATTTAAACGTTTGTGGATGCTTATAATTACCTGATGTCACGATGGAAAATTAAACTAAAATACCGGCCCACCAAAAATGGCTCGCCCAACATTTTTGGCCCATGTAAACGAGTGCTTAAAACTCCATATTGCAATCTCAGGCCCGATATTACACCAGATACAAATTTTAGTTTTCGGAAAATTTACCTTCTCAGAGCCCTTGTCTGCTGGCTGAAGAAGGATTTATGCATGGGCCTCATAGACCACAGCCCATATCTCTGAGCATCTGGCCCAGTATGAAAATTTAGGCCTTTTCTGGCCCAATACACATTAGACAACTACTGTTAAAGAATTCAGCTTGGACATGTCTTCGAAACGCACCATGGATGATGGATAATCTGCTTATATACGTTTATAGAACTTATAAGGACTGTAATACTATATTCTAGTCTAAATACTTCAGTTCAAAAGCTGTCATCAATACACAATAGCAGTTCTGAACTTGATTAGTTGAAAACTCACATAGTGTCTGTTTTTCCTCAAGCAAGCTAATGTAAAACCTGAAGCTAGCAATATTTACATGACATATACCACAAAGATTATAAGCACGGTCTACGAGGCAAACCCCACTTAACGCTGAAAAAGGATGTGGGCCGGCCGGCGGGGGGCTGATCGGCATTTGTCTGAACATCTGCAGAATTAATAACTGAAAGTCTGAAACGGTGTGCATGCATGAGTATCAACAAGAAGAAAAAAAGGGGCAAGCAAACAAGAATGCAGATGCAGATCATGCAGGTAAGCCCAAGCGGTTAAGTCCAAACGAGACAGCAAGAAGAACATCTCTGCTGCGTTTCATGCATGCATATATGCCGGAATTCAGATATATGATTCAGCTCAATTGCTAAGCTACCTGACAACAGTCACAACACCTCTCTCTCTCTCTCTCTAGATATATCTCTTTCACCATTCATTTTTTTAAAAAAAAAAGAGCAGCTTTCACAGTCCTCAAGTTGATGATGTCGTATACGTATGACAGATTCACATAGATTTTTTTCTCCCCCTGAAACAGAGTTTTTCCACATATCATTCATGCATGATTGCACAACTTTTTCTAGATTAATATCTTAAAAGGATGCATGGATAAGACATTTTCAAGTGCCCACCAAAATATTATTGCTTTAAAACATGAGATTGACTAAGGTATGATATCCACTTCAGTTTGCAGAAAGCTAGCTCTGGATGCATGGTTGTTGATCTAGGATATGACTTCAAATAAAGCTAGCTATATATCAACATGCACCTTTTGAACTAATCCACGGTCAGAGCAATGAAATATGTAAAAGTACCCCGGCCGGCAGTTCTCTTCAAATAAAAGACAAGCATGCATCTCAACCAAGAACCGCATGCTTGTCTGCCATACAGACACAAGCTTACATAGGCAGGGTTATCTTTCAAGAAAAGGAAATACATGCATATGCCTGGAAATGAGCTATGACTTATGACATATGCAATATTTAACTAACCATCCATTATCCCTAATTCTATTCATATAGGATATTGTGTCGATGTAATTAACAGAGTCATGTGTTAGCTTAACAAGAAGCTAAAGGTTTAGGGTACGTGTATGTAAAGTAAACTTAATCAGTCACCAGTAGGGTAACCCTCATCGGTAACGGTCCCCAACAGCCATCAGTCACGGGTATGGGGACCGTTACCTACAATGGGTGACTGATGTCGAACGACATCTGTCACGGTCGGAATAACCGTTACCGATGTAAGATATCGATAACGGCTCTTGATAAAGAACCGTGATCGATAAGTTTTTCCCAGGACACAATATGCCATTGCGAACCGTGACCGATGCCTGTCAGTATCAGTGTTTGTTTACGAGCCGTGACCGATAATAGAATATCGGTCACGCCTCGTATATCTTGGACCGTGACCGATGTGGTCTGTCACGATTTGTTTAATCGAAACCGTGACCGATGAGAGGACTTCGGTAACGGTTCTATACTAGAAACCGATGATCAATTTAGGTAAAAAAAATAAAATGCAAAAATCGGCTGGCCTTAGGTAATTGCCAGCCACGCCCTCTGAAAATAGCAGAATACCCACCTAAACCCCAGCACTCAGCAGCATATATATCACAGTTTTGCAACATCTCAAACCATATATAACACAGTTTTGCAACATCACAAAGTCCATGTACATCTCAAAGCACATATATCACAAAATTCATTCATTGAC
>CM002486.1:19561596-19651183 GCA_000325765.3 Leersia perrieri | reverse complement strand
GTCACGGTTTTAACTTCTGAGCCGTTACCGATATGCTAGTATCGGTTTTTTATGCCAAACCGTGACAGTTCTCTTTCGATCCGTCACGGCCCTAGCCGATTCACACTACCAGTCACGGTTTTAGATCTTGGACCATGATAGGGCCTACGTTCCGTCACGTAATGGGCCGTGCTGGATGGTCAGATCTGTAGTAGTGAGTTAATCTTAATTTTAGATAGTAAATAAGAAGAAGAAGCGGCTAGGCTCCTTGTTGTGAAACTTTCCCACTCTGGTTCATGTGTCCAAACTTAGCATTGGTGTTCCTATTTTTATTAGAATTGTTCTTAGGAGGTATGTAGTGTTGGAGTTGTCGGTATGGGATACTTCTCGACACACATTAACAAGTGGACCAAATAGATCCTTTGAGTTCAACTTTCCTATAATTTGATTAGACACGTGGACCCATATACGACAGGGCCCACAAGGCAGTGACCATGCCTTTGTGACTCTTTAGTTTTAACTAAGGCCCCGTTTAGTTCCCAACATCTTTTTCCCATAAACATCCCATCAAATCTTTAGACTTATGTATGGAGTATTAAATATAGATAAAAAATAAAACTAATTGTACGGTTGGGTTGTAAACGACAAGACGAATCTTCTGAGACTAATTATGACATTATTAGTCATAAGTGGTACAGTAACCCACATGTGTTAATGACGGATTAATTAGGCTCAAAAAATTTGTTTCGTGGTTTCCAGGCTAGCCGTGAAATTAGTTTTTTCATTCGTGTCCAAAAATCTCACCCGACATCTGGTCAAACATCCGACATCTAATCCTAAAATTTTTGGGACTAAACGTGGCCCAAGATGATCTCAATTCACTCACTGTACTTCTTGTACCGCGTGCATGGCAGACAGGGCATCATCAAGGCCCAATCATCACCAAATCACCTTCATCTAGTTTTCTTGCCTCTTTTATTATTTATTCGTGTTGTCACTGCATGGACAAACATATAGAGGCATCAGAGAGAGGACTTGATAGCTTTGATTGTTCTCTTCTCAAAAGCCCGAAGCCATTCTTCTCTCTTCCATCAATTAATTTCAACATACATGCATGGAATCTCTCTTATCTCTCTCCTCTGTCAATGAGCTTTGCTACAGTTAATATATGTATGGAATTGGAGAGGAGACGACGCAATCATGTTCTTGCCGGCAGCATGCATATATACCCGCAGTTTCAGAATACCGTAGTTAATTTGTATGTACTCCAAGTAGGAATGAATCGAACTCTCCAAGTAGGCAGCGGCACGCAGGTTTTGTTTGCTGCAGGGTCAGAGAGATTTGCTACTCCTACGTACGTGAGAGTATGTAACTTTCCATTCAGGAAGAGGCAAATCTTTCTACATAGAGAACTAGTATAGTACTCCAATACTAGTAAATTAGTCAGACATTAGCGACATCAACAGTATATATATATCGGTCAATCAAGCAAGCAGTCCATCGCATGCAGCACTGTTCACTGGACTGCAGCCTGCATGCATGGTGTTCTCTCTATTCACAGCTTATGCAAAAAATCCGGAGCATGCAAAAAATCCAGAGCTCTGCTACTTGGCTCTGACCTCTGCCTGCTGCAGCTGCTGGTATCTGAGTCTGTCCCCCAACATGTCAACCTGTAGCAACAGTACTCCTTGTGTTGTGTGTGACTCATGCATGCATGCATTCGTGTTCCTATATGTAGCTGGAGTAGCTTCTCTCTCATACATGACTATGTTGAAATTTTGATAACTTGGACCTCTTTTAAAACTTTTTCACAAAGGAATCCTCACCAAAACTAAGGGCTTGTTTAGTTTCAAATTTTTTTATTTAGATGTCACATCAAATATTTGACCAGATGTTAGGGTGTCAGGAAACCGCGAGACGAATCTATTAAGCTAGCCTAATTAAACCGTCATTAGCACATTTGGTTACTGTAGCACTTATAGCTAACCATGGAATAATTAGGCACAAAATATGTGCCTCGCGATTTTCATGCTAACCATGCAATTAGTTTTCTTTTTCATCAATTTTTATACTCCATATATGCGTTACCAAGACCTTAGTTCCAAAATTTTTTGGATTTAGGTGTCACATCAGACGTTTGACCAGATGTCAAAAGACTATTTTGGCTACTAATTAAAAAACTAACTAAAAATAGGCCCGACCTTAGAGTTATCGACGAGGATGTTGAGCAACAACATGACACCATGTTCTTTGATCCTAAGAAATGTCCAGGGTCGATTTGATCTTATGGCGTATACTTACTCTATTTCAAAATATAACTATATTTAGAATTTAAATTTGCTACAAAATATAACTATTGCTACACTTACATACCACATCTTCACCAATCACATCCATCCCCCATTTAATTTTTTCATCTAACTTCTACTCTCCATCAATCACAACTCTTTCTCATCTCAATCTTAATTTCCTTAAATAATGACGTTAATAGCCATATTATGAGACGGAAGAGCACGACGAATTACGGGGGTGCTAAGGTGGGGGTGTATTTTTGGAAATAGTTTCACCTATGGTCCTTTTGTGAAAATTGTTTTAAAAGGACCAAGTTTGTCAAAATAGGAGATGCATATGGAATGAACAGTTACACAGGATTATTAGCAAAGCAAAGAGAGGAGAGTGATGGATGCATGGCTCGGCAATCGAGGGCATGGACAAGACGTGGGAATGTACCGGTGTGCTCTCTGAAATTTGAAGGAATTATTGGAGGTCTCACGTCGCGCCACCCGGTAGCCGTCAAAACTCATAGCTTCTCATCACATGCATCCACATCGATCTATCCCCCACTGTATATATATGTGTGTGTCTCGTGACCAATGCTTGCAGCTACTACTACAGGCGGCATGCATACATCAGTCAGCATGCATGCAGATGCAGGCTCTTCTGAATTCTGAATACAGACGACGACGCTATTTTAACAGTCAAATTGAAATTAAGATCCCGACCGGGAAAAACGACAATTTCATTTCAGTAAAAAGGAAATCAGTTGCAATTGCTAGCTAGAGCAAGAGAAATTAAGCAAATTAAGAAGGGGCCGGCAGCATGCATGCAGAGTTGCAGAGGCGTTAGCTAGCTGAAGCTCTGAATATTAACCAACCAAAAGCTAGCGAGATGACTGGATCGAGCAGCTTTGATGCGCGCCAATCGATATACATCTATCAGTGCATGCCGGCCCGATGATCAGTTATCTGCTGTATACTCCTATAGTAGCATGCATATATAAATATATTTTCAGATTGAATCTGAATGAAATCGCTAGAGAAAAGGCGCTCGTACGACTCGTGCAGCATTCGTGCGGCATGGATTAAGATGACGAGTTTTTTTCAAGCTTATTTCGGATTATTACCCATCGGATTATTGCGGACACATTTTCCAAGCCATCAAACGGTGTATTTTTTAAAAAAACTTTTTATATAAAACTTCTTTTAAAAAGTCAAATAAATCTATTTATAAAGTTTGCAGTTGCTAATACTCAATTAATCATACACTAATAATATTTCTCATTTTATATGCCCGGAATAATACATCTCCCCTAGTTAGATTCAAACGGGGCCTTACACGAGCAAGTGGAGTGACTAGCTTGCTCAAGCCTCCTCCAATAATAAAGCTAACTTGCTATCTCTAAGCAATTTAGAAAATATGTATCTTAAATGGTCTAATTATTAACACGTAGCTCATAAGCGAAGTGAGCCTAACTCAACTGGTTAGGTACCCAGCTGGGTAACCTGCTCACCCGGGTTTAAATCTTTGATTTGACATGGGTGATCGTATTTACGGCTAATATTCTTTTAGTGGTATACGATGTACCCGTTGACAGCAAGGCGTCTATAGTGACTCCGTCATTCTTAAGATATGCCGGTCCGGTCTTCGGAGGTGCTCATATGAGTAGGGTGTGTATGTGTGTTCATAGGGATGAGTGTCCGCGTATGTGTGGGTGCCTGCATTTATACCGTGTTTCTAAAAAACACATATATAGTGTGTGCAAGAAACTATCTTTTGTTCAAGAGATAGTTTTTATCTCTTTTCTATTAAAATATTCTATAACATAGCTTATAGCTAACCATTGGCGTCACTGATATGTTGGTCTATAAACGATGTGGCCCAGTGTTTTTTACTTCACGTCAAATTAATGTTCCCAGACATGTATATGCAACTACAACAGTTAACATTAATTATAGGCAATTCAGCCATTCATTCGTCAAAGTAATCAATTACTAATGTAACTGGTTGATGAGAGGTACTACTAATTACAAAATTTCAGTGCAGGCAGGCAGGCAGATGCACGGGCTAGCTAGCTTGCTGAGACTTAAGAGGAGGTACCGTACGGCGTAACATGAACAGATCATATATGCATGCACCTCCAATCTATCCCTTCAATTCGTCCTTGGATACCAATGCCATGCACCTGGGAGGCTGGGATTCCTTCGCACACATCTCTATCAGCTGCATACGCACGCATGGTTCCATGCATCTTCCAATATCCATCGGCCGGGAAAGTGTTTTAAATACTTAAGAGGAGATTCAAATGGTTTTTTTTGACAATATAGATTAATGTGTAATATATCACTCTACAGACAAGTAAATTTAAGTTCGACATACACAAGTTACAACAAAAACAACAAATTATATGCTACAAAAATTGTTTTTTTTAATTTGTAGAGGTCAAATTTGAACTTGTACATTTGTAAAGTGATATTCCCTCTAATTTTATTATATGATATTCCCTCAAATAAAAAAATGGGGCTAGTGTATACTGTAGTGTATACTAGTTAATTATACCAGTGAATGAACGGTCGGGATTAAATTATACTAGTGGTTATTACTACGTAGTAGTATACACCTATAGTGCACAATAGTATAGAGTATTTGTATATAGATAGGACGGTTCTAACTATATAATCTCATTGTGTAAGGAGCTAAATATCGTGAATTTAAAATTTTAAGTCGATGGTGTAATGGATAATTCCGTAAGTTAATAGTTCAATTATTATAATAACCATACAAATTAACTGATATTCTTTATCCATACTACTCCCACCTAGGATTAGTACTAGGTACCGTAAGAAACCCAAAAACAAAGGGAATATATCACATATTAATCTATATTGTTAATTCTTTCCATAATTATTTGGATGACATGTGTAAAGATGAAGGGTGCACCCTGTCCTAAGTGTTAATTATCCCCTATTCATCCACTACCAGCTGTGTCTAGTAGTAGTACTGTATACCGCAATTACCAATGGTATATGTCTTTTAAAAAAGATCGCTGCAAATTACATTCTTTTTAGCCTGTCTCAGATATGATAAACATGGCACTATGGTTAATTACGTTGGTACTGTCGTTAATACCCTTCAATGGTTCTTTCAAGACAGTCATTAATTATTTTAGATGAGACCATGAGAGCTGTGAATGTATCGATGGATGGCTGCACTAAGGGTATAGAGAAAGAAGATTACCATTAAAAGTACTGCAATTTGAGAATGATAATAGGAGTAAGTATGCTGACATAGAGATTTAAATTCTAGAACGAAAAGTAACTTCATATAATTTTTAACTTATTCTGCATTAATTTAGTATTGTTGGTCAATTTCATTTGGAATGAAGAAGAATTATGGCTTCTTTGGTTTGGAACGCAGGATTGCAAAACATAGGAATAATAGGAATGCACGTGTAAAACAAACATAGAATTCTATGTGAATAGGGGCTCCTTTGAAATGGAGGAAAATCATAGGATAAATGGAAGATTTGAGTTCCATAGGATTTAGTCATTGTAGCCTCCTTTGGTTCATAGGAATTGGTCACAGGAAATCCAAAGGAAAAATTCCTTTGCAGCTGATTCTAACAGAGAAACACATGATTTTTTTCCATTAGCTCTGAACTCATTTTTCACTTCCTTTGCTAGGACCGAGGCAATCCTCTGTGTCTTCCAAACGTACGTTCATGCAAAATTCCTACGTTTTTCAATCCTCTATTTTACATATGCAATCCTATCCTATTCCTGTGTTTTTCCTATTTCTATGTTTTTCATTCCTGCGTTTCAAAGGAGCCCTATATGTTTGGATGGGGTAAATGATAAACACAGGAAAATTATGTGCCCAATTATACTAAACAATATTTTTAGATAATACTAGTGCTAGTTGTTCCATCATGGTGTAATAAGAACCTTGATTGCTTTGTTCTTCGTGCAGGAAAAGAAAAAAGAGGTGACAGTGGATGGGTTGATTCCCTGTGCATTTCCTATGGAATCAACACCTTAGGAAGTTTTCCTTTATATTTTCTTCGAGCAATTCCTTTGATCCAAACACAGCTACAGTATTGAATCCTTAGGAATTCAATTCCTTGATTATTCCTTTGTTTTCCCTCCAATCCAAAGGCCTTAATAATGTGCTACCTCTATCTTAAAATATTGTTACTTATGTCAAATTTTGAAAAAATTAAGATTAGGGAAACGAAGGATTGTGATTGGTTAGGACTTATGAGGAAAGGATAAGTGAAAAAATTAAATGAAAGATGATTATATGATTGGTAGAGATGTGATAGGTAGATGTAAAAGTAGTTTTATTTTGAAAAATATTTTAATTACTATGTTTTGGGCCGTAGCAAGCAATTTCACTAACATGGATATATATACTCAGGCGGCGCATTAACTTCAGGTTGCATTTCATTAATTTATGCGCACACATGCATGCATGCCGCGATATCGATCGATCGATGAGATATTACACGACGGCGGCCGTTGACTAGTACTAGTACAGGACTAGTCCATTCAATTCTGAATCAAATCAGATCAAATCATGAGCTTTGCACACAGAGAAAGGTCAATCAAGTCAGCGTCACCCGTCAAACTCAACAACGACCATACACGGCCAGATTGCCAGAATGCCACATATACAAAGTCATGGTCGGCTTAACTAGACGAACAATCTCTCACTATAATTAACTCGATGTATATAGGTTAGCAGATTGCTGTGAACTACTCCTAGCAGCTCTAGTTAATTAATTAGTTGCCACTAGCTTCTATTTATTTTATTTTATTTACTAATCGATTTTAGTACACAAAAACAACGGTTGATCGAGTGATTGAATCAAGCGTGGACGCAAGCCTACCTAACCTCGCAAGAGCGTGACAAGAAAAATTATTCATATTCCATTCTTAATTCGTTCCGAATGTCAATTGCCAACCACTAAAGCTGCATGGTCCGGTGCAAATGCACACTCGTTGTTCTCTTAGATAATATAATACTCTAGACTCAATTCCTTAATCGCATGATTAAACTCTGTCCAGTTTCTCCATATTGCAATATTCATTCACGACGACCTACTAGCTTCCTATGCAAAAGCATTGGGAAAATGTCATCCCAATTATATTTTCCATTCAAATAGTGTAAAATGATCTCTTATGCCCGTAATTCAGCATGTCATCGTTTTGTACCATATGTCTGCCTTCTAAGCTTGTTCCTGGTCTTGTTCAAAAATTAATTAGAAGCACTAGTGAGCATTGGAAGAAGAGCCATTTCTCATATCTTCATATCCCCTACGTGGCGCCGGAGTCCAATTTTTTTACATGGCGTCCTGTGGTTCAAAAATAAACTAACCGGCGTCATGTAAAAAAGTTCGGAGGTAATACATAGGTAACAATATTGATGAGCATAGAGTAGGAAAAATGCTACTATACACAAGTCAACCTAGATGAAGCATAACAGGAGTAGCTATGGAATTCTGGCTTTAATTATTGTGCTCCTTTGCTGTATAGTCAATTATACATACTAGTGAATGAACAATCGAGATTTAAATGTATATTATTACCTTTTTTATAAAATACAACTATTTTTTGATGGATGGGATATTTTCTAATACAATGAATCTGGACATGTCTCTATCCAGATTCGTTGCACTAGAAAATATTTCATTCACCTAAAAATAGCTATATTCTAGGACAGAGATAATAGTGGTCAATACATTATACTAGTATACACATATAATATGCTATAGTATAAGGCATTTGTATGGAAATGACGGTCCTAATCATCACGCAAGAAACTGAAAAGGTCGTGAATTCAAAATGGCATGCTAGTTAAGCCGGTAACGAGCTAGGCAATTACTCAAGTTAATAGATTAATTACTATAAAATCCATAAAAATTAATGGATATATTTCATCCATACTACTCCCCGTATATAACTAGTATAGTATATTGTAAGGGAGCCCTAATTATTTTATGAGTAAATTTCAAAAAACTACAGGTATTTTGCACAATCTATCACAAAATTGCAGATTTAAGAATTTGTTTCATAAAACTACAGATTTAGTATTTTTGTGTATCACAAACTACAAATTTAAGAACTTGTTTTACAAAACTACAGATTCAGTGTCTCTATTATCGTAAACTACAAGTTTAGTGTTTTAATTATTACAAAACTATAGGTTTTAGCAATACATTATCACAAAACTACATGTTTTAGCATTGTTTAAACCTGTAGTTTTGTGATAATGGAGACATTAAACTTATAGTTTTTGTGATAATGGAAACACTAAACATGTAGTTTTGTGATAATGGAGACACTAAATTTGTGAAGCAAGTTCTTAAATTTGTAGTTTTGTTTGATACATGAACATACTAAATTTGTAGTTTTGTAAGACAAGTTCTTAAACAGTAGCATGCAGTTTTGTGATAGATGATGCGAAATATCTGTACTTTTGTGAAACTTATTCTTATTTTATTATTTTGCAACTTGTCAACAATTTACTCTTCTTTTATCTACCTCGCTATTAGCTTAAATTAATAAAAACCTTGAAATGAGGATTGAGGAAGCAAGATAGATAAGAGAGATTGGGTTCAAACAGGAGGCAAACATGGCAAGTGACATGTTGTTTTCTTCTGCTATATAAGAAATTTATCTACTAGCTAGCCATCAACATCAATCTCGTGCGGTTTATTGTTAATATTTGATTTATTCTGGTAGATTAAAAAATATTTAAGGCATCATATGGGAGGCGTTTTTGAATTTTCTGCTAAGAAATATTCTATAAGCATTCTCATCTTTTATATGTCCATCCTCAGTTAAATTTGAAACAATTATAGTAAGTTTCTGGGACAAACTAACTGTCTATTTTATCTTGTAAAACATTTATTACTATAGTATTTGAAAATTAAATGAGATCAGGTATTAGATGTATGCTGTTATATATAGCCACCCTCTTAACGAAATTTGTTTTTCTTCTGCGTGCATGCAGTTTCTACTGCTGTCAACAATTAATATATAGAGTAAATTTCACAAAACTACAGGTATTTTGGATATTTCTATCACAAAACTACAGATTTAAAGACTTGTTTCATAAAACTATAGATTTAGTGTCCTTGTGTATCACAAAACTACAGATTTAAGAATTTGTTTCACAAAACTACAGATTTAGTGTTTCAATTATCACAAAACTACAAGTTTAGTGTCTCAATTATCACAAAACTATAGGTTTTAGAAATACATTATCACAAAATTACAGATAACCTGTAGTTATGTGATAATTGAAACACTAAATCTATAGTTTTGTGAAACAAATTCTTAAATCTGTAGTTTTGTGATACACAAGGATACTAAATCTGTAGTTTTGTGAAACAAGTCCTTAAATCTGTAGTTTTGTGATAGATTGTCCAAAATACATGTAGTTTTGTGAAATTTACTCTAATATATATTAGCTGAAGATGAATTGTGTACAGCTAGCTTTGTCCTTTACACGCCACTGTACATGCATGCAATTCTTTTCCATCAGTCTAGCTATGGATTGTTTTGATGTTCTTATTTTAGAGGATGGTTTGCCGTACGTTCATACATTTCCTATGCATCGTACTGCACTAAAATTTATTTTGGAATTTCTGGGGAGATGAAATAATCAGCTGATTACATGCATGCGCGCATGCGCATGAGCACATCTGCATATATACACAACATGTATGTATTTTGTTCTTGACTTTTATATGTGATCACCTTTGTCCTGTACACTTTTGATCTCGAGATGTGTCGTGAACATCACATGCAATCATGCATAGCATCGTTAGAAGAATTCATAGCGCAGTATTTTATTGTTATATATAGCCTAGTTGGCAACACTTGACAAATTAACAAGGTACATGACAAAGAATGTCGTGTGAGAAAGAAAATAGTCCTGCAGGTTTGCAATATGCTAAACTGGACTCTTGGCGAGATAACTGTGTACCAAAATGAATATATATATATAGTACAAAAACATAGTTTCCTTAATTTGAATGAATTGCATATACTACCTTGTTTTTCACCATTTTTTTTACTTAATTAGTTTTAGATGTCCTAGTGGGTGAGGAATGTTGGTGAGGGCCGGGTTGATATACTATTTTGCACTCTTGCACTTGAGTCGCCACCAATTAATTTTATATTCTCGGTCAGCTAGGTTTGAATTGTATGTGGTTTGATTTGGGCCTGATATGGTTGAAAGAATTCCTAGTAACTAATTAGTCAAGAAAGAAACCACATGCGTACCATATGTCATATACACGCCTCTATGTATATATGTGCACACAGTATTTTTTTTAATTAATAAATGAACATACATATAAATTCCAGCACGCACAAGGTTTTTCCACTGTACCCTCAAACAATTAGAGAAGTGGTACGTTCATTGCTTTAATCTAATTAAATGGATCTGATTCTATTTTATTAATTGTATCTGGTATATATAGCTAGTAGTATTGTGTAGTAGAAACTTTAAAACATAGAAAATTACAGTTTAAATAATATCATGTACATGCCAAATCAGACGGGAATGGATAAATCATCCTTATCAAAGCTTTAAATAAGATATTGGAAATACCTATAACAAGAATCTATCTATGGTTAGATTATTTAAATTCTACCAAGTATACGTACATAGGGCTACTGCCGCCAGTAGTATAACTAAGGTATATCTTAATGTAGAAGAGTGTCCTGCATATATATATATATAAGATTACTCTCACGTACAATATATATCAGCTGTCATTTACATGTGATGAGCAGTAAGCACATGGTGATTAACTTTGAAACATGTTTGCTATAGCTGTAGATGCATGCACTGTGCTGCAACATTCAGGTCTGATGATTAATTGGGTGAGCCGGCCAACAGGGGGATCAGTGTCGTCTGTTATCACGTCACATGCACACTCCGTGGGACAGCAGCCACTGCGTGCAAGTATAATCAGGCAAGCAAAAACATCCGGCCAAAAAGTCCCCCCACACGCAACAGCTAGCACTACTCCAATATTGATTGGATCAATATTTTTTTTTCGAAAAAAAAAATGGAAAAGCTGTTATAGATGACCAGTTACAGACGAAGGGTTATTATACATTATACTTAGCGAGTATTTACACCTCTGAAATTAATAAATACATAAACTTTTCCGAAAGAAAAGATAGGTACAGATAGATCGAGGTAGAAATCGAGATAGAGATATATGATCTGCATCTGATTGAGAATTGGGAAATAGATAACCATGCTAATAAGAGGATGGATGAGCATCTGTCTATGTCATGGTGGGCCCACCAGTCGGTCCCACACTTCTGACACGGTCGGTCGCTCTCTTTCCATGGCCCGGCCCGGCGCCGGAGGAAGCTCAGCTCAGCTCATAACCCCAACCACTCAATTCTCAACTCGATCGATCGATTCACAAAGCCACTCCTCTCCTCCTCTATCTAGTTCGCCACTAGACTCTCGTCTTCGTCATCGTCTTCGCCTTCGCCTTCGTCTTCACCTTCGTCTTCTTCTTGCCCTCCTTCAAGCTAGCTCTAGTGCTAGCACTAGTAGTTACATCATCATCATCATCATGTGCTAGCTAGGTAGCTCCAAATAGAGCTAATTGGAGAATTGGAGAGTACTACTAGCTAATAGCCAGGAGGCAGCCCAGCAGCAAGAAGACGAGGTGAGGAGACGACGACGACGACGACCAAAGTTGTAGCTAGATAGCTCCAGTCTCTCTTTTGGCTTTTCGAATTTATTATAAACCCTGTTCGTTTGTGTTTGCTAGCTTCTCTCTTCTATCCTCTCCTCTCCTGGCCTTATTATCTCTGTTCTATATATTTCGATATCCATCGTCGATTGTCTTAATTAGAGTTCTCTCGTCTTCCTTCTTGAACAAGAGTTCTATCGATCGCTAGCTAGCTCTGTTGAATTGTGTTTTGTTGGGTTCTCCAAATATATACACCAGGTGACATGTGATTTTTTGGTATTATCTCTTGTGTTTTTTTCTTCTCCTATCTCGATCTCCATGCTCTATACCGCAACATAGCTCGGCGTTTATTCAGTCTCCTTTTCAGCTACTAGTATATGGTAGCTACCTTTGCTTCTGAGTATGTGCAACAACTTCGATCTACCAGTTGTTTGTTTGGACTAATTGTGAATTGATTACTCTCTGAGATTTTCTCCTTTTTATTTCTTCCCCACTTTGATTTGTTGCTATGTAGAGAGGTTCTGACGATCAGCTAGCTGTTGTCTGTCCATGGCATACAGATCCACCAATTCACCGTCTTCCATGCTTGCTAGCTTCATCGATCTACTGCAACTTTCCACCTTGTAATTGCCTTGGATCTCAGCTTAATTAATTTCTCCTGATTGATTTCAGGTCGTGCAGATCGATCGAAGAGGATTTGAAGTAAGTCAGCTGGTACACTTAGCTAGCTAGCCTCCAAGATACGCATACTGCCATCGAAGACTAGTGTGACTTGTATTGGATTATTCACTGACTGGCTTAATTCTCCATACCTATCACCTGAATTTTTCAACCAGTGCAAGAGAGAACAAGACAAATAATTAGTCGTCTCCTCGGTAGCTGATCGAGCTGATTAACTCGATCAGAGCTATCGGCTGCGACATCGACTGATCGATAGAGAGATGGCGGCTGCCTCATCTGCACACTTCTTCGGTCTCACTGATCCACAGATGCAGCAGCAACCTCCCCTTCAGAACAACACGGCTACTCCGGCCACCGCCGCCGCCACCGCCACGCCGCCGCTGAAGAAGAAGAGGAATCAGCCCGGAAACCCAAGCAAGTTTACCCTAATCTAGACTCTGATCTTCTTCTTCTTCCTGGTTAATTGATTCATTCAATTTCTTAATTTTTGGACAGATAGATACATAACTCTGAATAATCAATTAACAATCGATCGATGTGTATCTATAATTAATCCAGATCCTGATGCGGAGGTGATCGCGCTGTCGCCACACACGCTGATGGCAACGAACAGATTCGTGTGCGAGGTATGCAACAAGGGATTCCAACGCGAACAGAACCTGCAGCTGCATCGGCGAGGGCACAACCTGCCATGGAAGCTGAAGCAGAAGAACCCAAAGGAGACACGGCGGCGGGTGTACCTGTGCCCGGAGCCGTCGTGCGTGCACCATGACCCGTCCCGTGCACTGGGCGACCTCACCGGGATCAAGAAGCACTTCTGCCGCAAGCACGGCGAGAAGAAGTGGAAGTGTGACAAGTGTAACAAGAGGTATGCTGTTCAGTCTGACTGGAAGGCGCATTCCAAGACTTGTGGTACAAGAGAGTACCGCTGCGACTGCGGCACCCTCTTCTCCAGGTAATTCATTTTAACCTAGATGCATGATAAATAGTAGTATTAGTTCTGTTACAGATTGTAAGTTGTTGTAGCACTCTACTACAACGACTTAACGGAGGGAGTAGAAATTAATTTTATGCCCGCTCCTGAAATATGTTCGTTTATTTTTGTTACTGTTTGATGGTATATGCTTGTTACTCTATCCATTCTAAAATATATATACCTATGTCAATATTCATAGTGTTACGATGTATAGCATTCGCATCCAGTTCTGAATTCTTTTGTTCGAAGCAATAGATCTTCAGTTTTAATATGTGGCATGCATCATATAGAATTGTTTGGATTTTGCTATTCTTTTCATGTACTTTTGTTCATATGATTGAGTCATGATGAACACACTCATGAGTAGAGGGCAGGGCACGGAAAGGCACGAGAAAGATAGGGGTAGGTATAGATGTAGGAGTAGATGATATAGATAGTGATTTGATTGAAGTAGATGGCTAGCCGGCCGGCTGTGTTAGGGTTAGGGGTGTCACCACTCGAGCACTGAGATCAGCGTTCAGTACTGCTACTGTGTGCCCGGCCGTGTGCGTTGTGTCTGGCATCTTTCTTGTTTGGAAATTGGATTTTGATTCCCTTTGCTTGCATGCTTTTCCCATTAATTGATTCCTTGAGAGAGAATTAGAGAGAGAATCAGCAGACGAGTTAGAGAGAGAGAGAAAGAGAGAGCCGTAGCTGCTCACACGTGAACTGCTTTTGTCTGAAATGTCTGAAAGGGGAGCATACACAGGACGGCCACTGCAGATATGAACAGCTGCATGCCGCTATGGTCATCCTCCTCTTTCTCCTCCTCCTCCTCAAATGGTTCAGGAAAAAACAAACAAAAGCCACTCATTTTTTTTGCCTCGGAATCCTCATCACTGGCTTGTGAGCTTCAATTCTCTCTCTCTCTCTCTCTCTCTCTCATCTCAATTCTCTCTCTCTCTTATCGTCCCTACATGTTCACGTGATGACAAGAGAGCCATTGCAGCTAGTACTCCGGCCATGGCTTGTTCTTCTCATGTGACGGACGGATGGGATGCATCAGCACGCTTGCATCCGATATCGATATAGCGCCATGCATTCAGAGACGACAGCTCTATTCTTTTCATGGCGACTGTTCTACTAGCTGTGTTATTTAGCCACTGTACTTACTCACTGTTCAGACCAGTACTACTATATCGAGTTGTTGCATTCAAATTGACTGATACTCGTATTAATTTGAGTGTTAGTTTGATTATGCTGCCAGTTGAGTGTTAGTTGCATTCAGATCGACTGATTAGCTGCTCGGTCGATCTGCGACCTCGTGTGACCATGTCACATGCATTTTATGCATCTAGCATATGTGTTGTCCCCATCTGAAAATTGGAACCTATAGAATGTTTTGGAGAGGATACAGTTAATTACACCACCTTGATTTGGGTATTGGATTGACATTCTTTCCGTTTGCTTTGCCTTTCCATTTCTGGCTAAGTTGAAAGCTTTTTCATCAAGTGTATACAGTTTAATGGCTGTGTGCACAATCTGCTTCATACTCCGTACTGTATATATTGGTATGCTACAAAGGCAAGTTAGCAAAGCACACACTTAAGCCAATGATTTTTTTTTCACAAACAAAGTCCATTTTTTGCATTTTAATATGTTTTTTCACAAACAATCTGCATCATACTATATTGGTATGCTACAACCGGCATCATATATACAATATTGTTGGTATGCTACAATATGCATCATACTATATATCGGTATGCTATACAATTTGCATCATACTACATGATTAGTTTCATCACTATGTTAGCAATGAATATTTGAAGGTATCATATATATGTTTATGTAATTTTGTGTATCAATTAGACAGTGCAAAAAAAGGGGAAACTTATGTGTGCTAATCAATGCATGGCAGTTTGATAGTATATGCCTCAAAATCTAAGCTCCATTAGCATTTCAATGGATCTTGATATTCTCGCTTGATTTAAATACTTCTACATATTTCGGCATCCAAGCACATTTTTTTCTTGTAATATATACTCCCACGATTCTCTTAGTTATAAGGCGTATTCCGACTTTAGAAAAGCCTTCAAGATTAAACTTTGACTATTGATTTTTCATAATTGATGTATACTTTTAACAGGAATGAAACCAATCCAATATTTACATGAAAGCTCTTTGATATACAAATCTATAGCTGCTACTTTTATAAACTAAATATATTTGTACACTTACTTGCCATTGGTCAAAATCTTCAGAGTTTGACTTTTTCATAATCAATTAAAATACTTATTATAAAAGCAAATGAAGTAATTATATGTTGCAAACGACAATATATATTATTGTACTCCCTGCCGTTTCATATTTCTTGAAGTTTTGGACAAGATTTAAGTACAACTTTTTAAACTTTAATTTGACTGTAAATAACTTTTAGAGTATTTAGTTTAAAAACTTGAAAATTATAAGTATAGATTTTTCTTCAAAAGTATTTTCATAAAAGTATACATTTCTTAGGGTATTCATTTATATTGTAATAAAAAACAATGGGCAAAGCTATATTTGAAGACCATGTCGTTGTCCAAATGAAAACGTCAAGAATTATGAATCCGGAGGGAGTATATGGATAACTGGGAGTGACATGGGAGTTGAACATATTTTATCCAACCTTAGTTACTTTGATCTAAAACAAATTATAATGATCTTATTTTCTACTCTACTTCCACATTGCCCTAGCTGCACAACACAACAACTACAATCTGAGCCATACTATATAGTACTAGCAGTACACTATACATGATGCACAAATGAGAAGTGAAATTGATTTACAATATTGTGGATGAATTTTGAGGTGAATTGCATGAATTCACACATATACCATTAACCTTTTAGTAGTAACAAATGCTTATATTTACAAATCGATCAGAGAGTACTACTTTGCAAAACAAGATTAAGTGGCACATTATTGAGAAAGATCGATTGGCATGCATGAATATTAAGTGGTGGTTTGTACTAATTAAACAATTAACAGGAGGGACAGCTTCATCACCCACCGCGCCTTCTGCGACGCGCTGGCGCAGGACAGGATGCCCATCGCCGACGCCGTCGTCTATGGCGCCGCCGTCGCCGGCATGGCGGCCCAACAGGCACAGCTGCAATCCCAATTCCACCAGGCGCCCGCCGACGTGTCTCACTCCGGCGCCGGCGCCAACGTTAACGCCGCGGCGCAGTTCGACCACCACCTCATGCTTCTCTCGCCCTCCTCCGCCACGCCGCATTCCACCTCGTCGTCCACCTCGCCGTTCTACCTCGCCGGCTGCGGCGGCGCCGCCGACGATGCATCGCTGATCCACGGCAAGCCGTCGTTCCACCACCATGGTGGCCTGATGCAGCTGCCGGACCAGCACAATAATGGCGGCGGCATCCTTAACCTCGGCTACTTCTCCGGCGGCGGCCATCACCAGGACGCGCGCCTCGTGTTCCCGGAGAATCGGTTCACCGGCAGCGGCAGCGAGACCGGATCGGCGACCGTCTTCTCCGGGAACATGATCGGCGGCGGCGGTGGGGGATTCTTCTCCAATCAGAACATCGCGCCGCCGCAGATGTCGGCGACGGCGCTGCTGCAGAAGGCGGCGCAGATGGGCGCGACGACGAGCGGCGGCGGAGGGGGCGCCGCCGCCGCCGGAAGCGTGAACTCCCTTCTCAGAGGGTTCGGAAGCGGCGGCGGGAAGATCGACGGCGGCGGCGGAGTGGGTGGGCTGATCATGTCGGGGGAGATGAGCTCGACGTCGAGGAGCAATTCGTCGCAGACGGCGGCGGCGGCGGAGAACGAGAGCCAGCTCCGGGGCATGATGATGAACACGCTGGCGGCTGCTACCGGCGGCGGGGGGTTCGCCGACGTGGACGACGGCAATCTAAGCACGAGGGATTTCCTCGGCGTGAATCGCGGCGGCGGCGGCGGCGGCGCGGTGGGGATTCGAATGCGGCATGGCGGCGGAATGGGGATGGGATCACTGGACCAGGAGATGAAGTAAATTAATTAATTGTATTAACCACCAGGTATAGCTTGTTAGGGTTCATCGATATATGCTAATGGAGCTAATCAATCGATGGGATTATCAATCAAGTTAATGGTGGATTAATGTGGTATTGTTTTTATTAAGTAGGGAATGCATGTTAATTAATTTGTCGATGACTATTTGATGTTGGGTCATGCAGTTAATTAGTTTCTTCTGAAGATGGATGAATTAAGAGATCACAAATAACAGGAGTGCTCTCAAAGATTACACCAACTTGATGTAATTAGTTGAGTTTGATAAACCTATTCCATTGGCTAAAAAATGACAGCCTTAAGGACAAATCAAATCGAATTTGATGTTCAATATGTATGGTCTCATGTTCAATATGTATGGTCTCACTACAAATTTTATTTTGGCTGGTATTTGTAATGGTAAGCGGTGAGAATTGTCACATTGATCAACTTGTAACCTCGGTATATCATACCGTGTCAAATTGAGAGATTATTGAAGGGATAAGAATACTGTATCGCTATGTGATATGTGAAGAGTTGAATGGAGTTTGTGCCGCTAACTGTTGCTGCTGAATGTCATAAGGCCTTAAGGCCCAATATCTTTTCTTTTTAAGGACATATATGGCCGAATAAAGCATAGAGCTATGGCCTGAGGCCTGAATTGATAATAGTATAAGAAGGCTACAAGCCCAACATGTTTATTCTATTATCTAAAAAAGCCCAACATGTTTGTGATGGATCGGAGCCATCTGGCCCAACCCAAAACGACACAAACTTTTGAGACCGTCTGGCGCAATCAATTTATAGCCCTTTATAGCCCATCAAACCAATCATCTCACCTCTAAAAAAAGATCATCTCCTTTTGAACGTAGCACACTTGTCACTGCATGTTACTGACCGTTATATTCTCAACAGATCTGCTTAATCAATAGTATAATTTTGTGCTGAGCACTCATACACGTGGTTAAAATAAATTTATATTTACTCACATCACACTGCATCAGCCTTTATAAACTTTTTTGCAGGATAAGTTTTGCTTATAGCCTTTTCATTGCACTAACAAACATGGTTTTATATTCATATCTGTTGTTTATATGTCTTGGTTTCTATGAGGATTTTTGTCCAATGTATGTGACGTCATACAGTCTGATTAATATTGGTAATATGGTAACCCCCCCCCCCCAACACACACACTCACCTCCACCCCTATAAAAATGTAATTAGGAAATCTGCCTTTCATTTGTGCTTTTCACACACATCTTATCCAAATGTTATTGGGCTATCTATTTTCTAGTATGAATGTAGTTCCTTTTGGGCATCATAGTATTTATTTCCGTTTCTTTAATTTTTTATTTTAGAAAAAGCACTATTCTACGAGAAATGTGGTTCATACACAATAAATATATGCTATGGTCAAGTGTGGAAAGACACTACACATGCATGCAAAATATTTGTTTGTATTTATAATATATGATTCTCGATGTATAACACTGTGAATATACATTAGTTCAACATACCTAACGGTAACATGTACCAAAGGTTTATTTGTTGGACTGTTTCAAAAAAAAAAACTTTCCTTTTCTAAAGATTATGAACAAAATTGTAAGTTTCTTTTCCTAATGCTTACACTACTGTTTGAAGATATAACCTGGCCCAAATAAAGGCCCATAAAGCCTATGACCTCTTTTTTAACATAGCACCACCTTGTTGGAGCCGCGCCGCTTCAAACCCTAGCACTTCATTGTTAGCTATTCCTCCTCCTTAACAAATCTAGATGTGTCGCCATTCTTGGTAGAGTTTTCCTACGCTCCTCCATCACGACTATGACGACAACCCTCCTTGACTCTCTTTTTTTTTGCTAAGCTGACCGTTGCGGCGTGGTGCTAGTGTACACGACGTCATCCATAGTAGGTTCAAGGGGTGCTAATTTATTTTTTGATTCACGATAGATCACAACCGACAAAGGAGAGGATCACTTTATATAGAAGGAGAATGATGGTGGTAGTTGTTTAGCCATATGAGGATTGAGGCTGGTAGGATAAACAAAAATACGACAGGAAGAAGGCTTATGTGGTGCAAATGTCAGATACGAAATTAAGGTTGGGTTGAGGAAAATTTTAGCAACTGCACGCAACCAAACAAATATAAGAGACGGTTTTATGGTTGCTTTCCAACGTGTCGCTAGCAGATTGGTGCGTAAAAGAAGAAATAATAGTGATAAAAAATTTCAGAAAAAACGAGGAAACACCATTCCCTCGGGAAACAATTTACTTATTATAACCCGGCCCAAATAGTGGCCCATCAAGCATGTGAGCTTTTTTTAAAACATAGCACCAACTTGTTGGGGCCGCGCCGCTTTGCTTCAAACCCTATCACTTCATTGTTAGTTACTCCTCCTCCCTATCAAATCTAAATGCGCCGCCATTCTTAGTAGAGTTTTCGATGTCCCTTCACGACGACGGCAACGACGCTTCTCGACTCTTCTGCCGCGGTGAGTAAATCCTTGTCTAATCTCCTCGCTTTCCTCATGCTTTACCTTTATTTAGAGGGAAAATGGGTGATTCATGTGCTTTGAGCAAGCACCAAATCACTGCCATGGAAAACTAAAAGATTCTGTTTATGTATTACTTCAATATATATTTGGTCATGTCCCTTGGTCATGTTGTGTGATAACCACTTCACTGTGTTTGCATAATCAACACTATTTCGTTATATATGCTGTACTAGTTGTTTTTCATTGTTTTCTTATTGTTTCTATATCTTGGTTTCCATAAAGATCCCTGTCCCTTTTTCTTTTCCACAGGCTCTTCTATTGTTATTTTTGCAGGGAAAAAGATGAACTTCCTCTGGAAAGCAACTAATGGAATCCAAGGTTTGGTTCCATATTGGATAAAATCCTTTTATGCCACTGTTTGTACATTACAATATTGTCATTGTTACATTTTCTCTTAATTAGTCCTTGTTAGTACTAGCTTGTACGATGACTACACAATTTCTATTTTTAACCACTTTGCATAAGCAGCTGTGTTATACCAATTCTTGTTCAATAAAATGGATTATAGTAGTAAGTTAATTTGATTTTTAATTTAATTGTCCAATAGGGCCCACACCTTTGCCCAACAAAAGGTTGCTGCTTTCCATCCTAGATAAGCTACAAAAGTGAGTATTCCTCTCTTCAGATCATATCCGTCTCTAGGAACTCCTCTAAAACGGGTTCTTATGTGATTTAGTCTCCTCCAGGAAAGATACATTTGATGCCTTCAAGAAGCCAATTGATCCAAAAGAGGTGGTGTATTTGATTTTGGATGCAATAATTAATTTTTTCATGTTTCTTTCTCTCTCTCTCTCTCTTGCAATTTTTTGGGTTGGAGTTGAGTTGATCATTTTCTTCCGAGGTATTTGTTTTCAGCTGCCAGACTACCATGATACCATTGAGCAACCAATGGATTTCAAGACTATCCGGAAGAAGCTCAACAGTGGGGAATACACTAACTTGGAGCAGTTTGAGGTCCGAGTTTCTCTTCTCTCCATTCAATGGTTTATGATACAAATATTTCTAATTTGTATATTATTTTTTTGGGAAACAAGGAATATCATTGCTTTAAAACACCATGGGTCATAACTTTATTATCATAATGGTTAAATGCATTTATTATACACTTTTTATAAAATTATGTGTCAATCCGAAAATGTTTGCCCCACTCCTAATCCTAAAATATTTATTTTGTGTCATACACACTACAAGTAACAATATATATGTGCACATACGACATCTGATACGGATAATTTATTTACAGAGTGATGTCTTCTTAATAAGCGCAAATGCTATGTGCTACAACGCACGAAAAACAGTTTACTATCGCCAGGTAAATCTTTCAAAACTAATTGAAAAGACCTACATAGCAATGCATTGTGCTTAGTTCTGATGCTCAGCAATAATATATGTGGTGCATTATAGGCTCAGGCTATTAGAGGACTTGCAGAAAAAGAGTTCAAGAATCTTAGAGGAGACAATGGTGCCAATGAATCAAAAATGGAGCAGAAGCCTTTAGGCAACAAAACTATCAAGAGGAAAGCTATGATTGCTGATTCTTCTGCTAATATTGCTGGAAGCGGCCGAAGGCTGGCAAGTTTGAAGCCCAACATGGGATGGAAAGGAAAAGATAAGTTGAGTGATGCAGATGCACAGAGATCTTCTCATGGAACTGGAGAAGATGAAAACATTTCATCTGATGAGCCTGGAATGGAGACAAGTGAAGATGACTCTGACTCAGGTTTTGACTTTTATGCCTTTGAAACATTTTATTAATATTAACGAAACTAACAATCATTATCTAATAAAACTAACTAACAATTCAACTTGCATGCATGTTTAAATTACATTCCTTGGATGATGTATTTCACATTTTAAGCACATGTGTTTCATTTTTAATTTCTGCATGGTTTATTCTCTTCAGGCCCAAGGTATGGTAAGGTAGCAATATCTAGGAGAAGGTCATATGTGAAAGACAAACAAAGAAGCACAATCTATGAGCTGCCCATGTCAGAATTTGAAATGGGAACAATGCAGCAACAGGTACCAGTTAACTCTTAATGCTGTAATCGTTTCGCCATTTCTATAAAACGGTTGACATATAAACGGAGCAATAAAAATAATTTATGTATAAAACTTTTATATCTACATTATTCACGATTTAAAATCCAAGGTTAAAAAATGATTACAATGAAAAAAATCCTCAAAATCAACTTTAAAAATTAAGGATGAAAAATTTAAATTGTGGTTACGGAAGATAAGCAAAAACGAAACAATGTGATCCTAAGTGTGTAACACACTTTTCAGAAAGTAAAATGTGTTAAATCTATCAGACTAATTACGATAAATCCTTTTTCTTCATTCCATTGCTAATTAATCTGAACAATTTTTTAATGACATATATTTATTTATCAGCAGCAGCATCTGCAGCAGCCGTTGGATTATGCGCGCAGCCTCGCCCGTTTCGCGGCGAACCTCGGCCCCGTCGGATGGGACGCCGCGGCGACCCGAATCCGGCAGGTTCTCTCTCCGGCGACGGATTTCGGCCGCGGGTGGGTCGCCGCCGCGAGTAGTGCTTCGTCGGCGACGAACGCCGGCGCCGTGCAGATGCAGGACGTCGTCTCGCCGGAGCAGAGCGCAGTGGACACCATCAACGGGTTCGACGCTGCCCGCCTGCGTGATTTCCTCCGTTTTGGGTCTCGGATGTAGTTCTGAATTTCTGACGCGCAGACGCAGATCATCTTTTTTTTTTCTGTTCTTCTGTTCATTCATTCAGTATTTAAGTGTTGAACAGCTAGTACAAGCCATGGATTCCATGCCTCGCAATCGTCAATCGTGTTGTCCCTGCTCATCAATCCGACTGTCAGTTATTTTTATAACTGCACAAAATGATTTTTTAAGGCGAAGCAAAAATAAATAGATTGCCTAAAAGGTGTTGTACTAAGTAGATTTGTACTAAGTAGATTTCCTTTTTCTTTTGTTTCTCTTGGCATCATTGATGTGACATTCCTTGCATGTGGACACTCTTGGTATCCGTACCTAAACCTATCTAAACCCATCAAATGATCATTCTAATTGTATGATAAACCCATAGTCCATAGACTGATTCCTTAGTATCTGTTACCTAACCCATTGACTGATCATTGATGTCACATGCCTTAGCAATGTAGATATACAACACTCTAGTGCATAATATAAAATTAAACTAACAGAAAAGGGACCAACCACGTTCATTGTCATGGTATAGAAATTTCCACATTAATCAAGAAAAAGAAAAATACAAATTAAATAGATATACAATTTAGAAATAACCTAAATTCAAAATTTCAAAAATAAGGAATATTCATAGAGGGTAGATTCGATGTAGAAATACAATTTAGAAATAACTGAAATTATGAATCGGAAATAATTCATAATTTAGAAATAGCTTTGGCCCTCAGTTTTCGTCGTCGTCGTTAGACAACACAGATTTGCAGTTCTGAATTTTTTATTCTCTTTGTGTGTTTCTTTCTGCCCTTCTATAAATTCATTCAGTATTTCAGTGTTGAAGAATTTTGTCTCAAGAGAGAAAATACACTAGTGTTAAATCAGTAGCTGGGAAAGGATTTATTTTTCCAATGTAATTTCATCAATTTAGATTATATTTAATCGTTTCTGATGCTCTGATAAAATTTTGGCAGCAGCTTATCAGTTAAGCTGAATCAGATAAGCTAGATAGAGGAACCCAGATTTTTCATTAAATAAGATTAACCATAATAAATAAAGTATTAGTGGATGAGACTATCTGGAACATAACTCATACTGCATATCTAGGCATAGTACAAATCTACTAGTCACACAGATGAGATGAACTAGCTAGGTAAGGTAGGTTGTTAACTATAGCTAAAGACTTAACTACCCTCACGCATTCCCGAAAACTAACTACCCTCGGGCATTAGCTGCCAGAAGGACCTTCCATTCTCAGGTAGTCATACATCAGTCCCTGAAATGGACTCTGGTTCCTAGGCTGCTTCAGGTAAATGGTGTTCATCCCTTGAAAAAGCCAAGATCCACTGACATCAATGTTGAACAGCCAGTACAAGCCATGGATTCCATGCCTCGCAATCGCATTGTCCCTGCCGATCAATCCACTGGTGAAATGAGGGGCACTTCTGTCCGGATCATTGAAACGAACCTGAAGAACAAACATTTCGTCTATTTCACCTTTTCAGTGATGATGACTGATAATGAAACAGGAATGGATATTGGACAATCAAATATTTTCATTTTTTTTCAGAAAGAACCTGCAATTCGGCGTTTGCGGATGACGCAAGAGCCACTCTGAATTTGTAATTGCTGTTAGGATTGACACTGTCAAGATTGAACTTTATTTGCCATGTGGTTGGCTGGTAGGTGTTCTGATCAGTTCTTCTGCAGTGGACACATATGTTAGAAGCATATCATGTAGAAATAAGTTGTATTCAAATGAAATAGCAAAGTCACCTGTTTACTTGAGCATAGAACCAATCAGTGGTATAGTCGCTCTGGCCAATTGTGTACACCAGATCACTGTCTGGATACAGTTCTGCATATCTTTCCCAAAGTCCATACTGCCTAAATCTGTAACAAAAAATCAGAACACTATATGATAAGAAATGATGGTTACTTGATTAATACATGTTTGAGAAGTCTGTTGGTAGCCAATCTGCATCACCTGTCAGGATGGTTGACATACAACCTATTGACATAGTTGGGATTAGGGTCAGGAACGTAGAATTCAGAGGCAGATCGGTCAGGCACTCCGATCTCCCACATCGTGGGACCGTCTCTTGGTGGTTCATACACAAGGTCACCCAGATAGATGTCATCTCCTGAACAGAAATGGCTGAATATATCAGGATATCACATTAAAAGCTGCAAGAGGAATATATGACAGGCACTATGCAGGTTAAGATACTGGCCTGAAGATACGGTTAGTGTGGCATCCAGTTTGTAGTCCCCTATAAATCCTGGAACCCATGCATAAAGGTTGTAATCTCCGGCTACAATGTTTCTTATGTAAAAGCTTCCATCATCATCTGCTCTGCACCAGAATTGGTATCCCTACAAAGGTTGAATATAAGTTTTGTAATATATTTCATAGTCTAATATGTATTCCGATTTGTTCTAAAAAAACAAGTGTATATAGCATGGATTACCTTGCACTCTCTTTGCCAGGACCCAGCATCTCCTGGTAGGGCTAAGCCTACATAGGCTGCTGTAGCATAAAGATCCGCATCATCTAAATACCTAAATAACATGATGGATCAATTAGTAATAGGTCTATCTAGAACTAAATTACATCTGGAGTCAATCAATCTTTTTAAGCTATTACTGCTGTAAAATACTGAAAAAATGTCGGTACTCTATACCTGTCTCGAACAAGTAATCTACCAGAGATACAACCTCTTTGCTCAGTCTTCTGAAAATCCTCTGAAAGTGCAAAACAATATGGCCAGCTCTCCTTCTCAATCATCATCTGATTATGAAAGGAATAAGAGAGAATTTTAAAAACCATGTTAGTCCTCTTATCCAGTCTCATAGCTTGACCCTCTAGGCTATGTGAATATTAGTAGACTTTTTTATTTTTGAAAGGAGGTAAATATTACTAGTAGACTTGACCATGAGTGTAGATGTGCTTTCAGTTTAGTTCCTGTCTGTAAGGTTTTTGTTTTTTGTAACACTTGTTCTTAGGCTTTTCAAAGCCACAGCTAATGAAATCTTGCATTTGTCAAAACATATACTTGTACTATGATTATCTAAATAATACTCCCTCCGGTTTTTTATGTTTGACACCGTTGATTTTTTAGCGCACGTTTGACCATTCGTTTTATTCAAAAATTTTATCCAAATATTTATAAATATAAGTCATGCTTAAAATTTTGTTTGTAATAAAACAACTCGTAACAAAGTAAATAACATTTGGATAAATTTTTTGAATAAGACGAATGGTCAAATATTCGCTTAAAAATCAACGGTGTCAAACATTTAAAACCGGAAGGAGTATATACTTGTACTATCATAAGCACTTATTCAATCTGAATGTTATCACCTGATTTTTGTGAATAAGAGAAGTATATCAAACTAATACAGAAGAAGAAATGGGCACCCATGAAGTTATACCTGAACTTTTGCATCCTCCCAGAGTAAAGTAGGATCACTTCCATCCCAACTAGAGTTAAGGTACATGAATACAGGTCCATGGACCTTTTTCCAGTATTCTCCATTCATGAACTTGGGCGAAAGGTCATCGCCAGCATAATGAGCGCTAAGGAACATCTGAAAAATCAGATAAAAAAATATTTCAGAAGAACTAGTTGCATATTTCCAGATAATCTGTGCTGGCATTACAAGTAAAGCATGAGGGTATTTTCTTTGGTTTCATTGTGATTTCTGAACTTACAGCCAGCATAGTTGGCCCCACATGAGAGGTCAAATTCTGCTTGAGAGGGCCTCCTGTCCTGAACTCATCACTCGGAGTGATCTGCCAGAAGCCAATTGGAGGATCGAATGATATCCACCCGTGGACATTGTTATACTGGTCTTCACACGAGTACTGGTACTTATCATCAACCTTTACAAATATACCAGTAATGTCAGATTCCTCATGACATTGTAATTTTATCATAGATAAAAAACATCTTTATATCTCTGTCAGCTCACCTCCCCTCTCAGGTCAGGATTTACTGGGTCAACAAGAAGGAAAGCTTCAGGGTATGCTAATTGCTGTCCACGGGGTGGCACTCGGTCTTCAGGCATCGGCATTATTCTCTGCCTGTTGTCAGCCAATGCCATGTAATGAAACCTGAATTTGCACCAAAGGATGGATTCAGTGTGTAGCATAATTCAGAAAACTTGAAAATTCTTAAATTCAGTGACTAGACCAACTTGTCTTTCCGAAGCTTGAAGGCCACTCTGGTCTCTCCCAAGCCAAAACCAGGCCAGCCATCCTGATGCTCATAAATTCCATAGGTGTAAAACCCTGAGCAGCCCCGGAGCACAATGAACCTACAAAAACATACTTGTTCTGTAAAAAAAAATCAAAATATTTTCTCTGGTAAACATGATTGTCTTTTCTGAATGAACTGAAAAACTTCATTATTGTGCTTGTGCTATTCGATCACCTCTTATCAATGTTCAAGGGAACAGCTTTTCCTTCCAGAGAAGGATCCCATCTTCTGACGAAGGAGACCTCTGCCTGGTTTTCATCCTGATATATGATTCGGAACTCTGTCCCTTTGATTCTGCGCGACATTCGCTCGATGTCAGATACATCTGGCCTTTCTCTAGCACAAAAGGTGTACCCATAAGGAGGCACAGTAAATGGAGCCTGAAATCTGAGGTGTGATTTGAGAGCTCTTACACATCAAATTTGCCAGTCCTTTCTCCCGGTGGATTCCAAACAAGGTCCCAGTACCTGACAAAATACAACACCATATGACCATAACCTCAGTCGCATCCTATACTTGCATGAATACCAAAAGGCTCCTCCCTTAGTTTTAAAAAATTGGCAAGTAGTTGAATAAAAATTAACAGATGTACACTTGAAGTATATGTGGCAAGATCCAAGTAGCACCAAACTATTGTACTCGCTAATTAAACATATCATAAGAGAGGATAAGGAACGTAAGCAAAATTGGCAGGTAGGTACCCTCTGTTGTCTTCTTTGATAAGAATCTCCATCAAGTTGTCCACACCATTATACCGGACGCCGGTCACGATCCCGTCGGGGTTGGACAGCGTAAGCTCAAAGATGCCATTTTTTATCTCAACCTGCATGCGCATGCAGCACAGTTCAATCAATCAATCATGAATCATGTACTACAAATCAACGAGGAATGATTGATCAAACACACGCAGGCAGAGCTGACCAGCTGAACACTTACGTATCGGTCGCTGACTTTAACCTTGACGCCGGTGGGGGCATCGACAACGCCGGCCGGCGAGGTCGCCGAAGAATGGCCCATGCAGCACGGCAAAAGTTTTTTGCAGCTTCAGAGCTCAAACAGATGGACGTACGCATGCATGAGAATGAGAGCAAACAGGGAAACCAGCAGCAATATATAGCAATAGCAATGGCTGGCAATAATGCTGGACAAGTGTCTGGACATGGCCATGCAGATGCAACATTGCAACAGTAGCAGCAGAAAGAATGCAGAAGCAGTAGTAGTAGTACCTAAGTTTCCCCATGAGCTAATGGATGGATGGATCAATCAATCAATCAATCAATCAGTGGAGTGGCAATTTCTTGTGGAGTTGGACGATGTGGCGGTGCTTGATTAGATTGGTGGTTATTTCTTGGTTTGGAAAGCAAGTATGTGCAAACTGGAGTTGAGTTGAAGCCAAGGAGGAGGACAGCAATGGTGTCGATACTTCTTGGTGGTTGGACGGTACAACACTTGGTCCCTGTGTTCTTGCTGATGCTGTCTGCTGCCTGCTGCTGCGAGGTAAAGGAATCAAAGCTTCAGGCTTGACCACTTGATATCTGTAAATGGAGAGAATCAAATAAGAGGTCATGGATAATGGGGTATGCAATGTTCTGCAGCAAAAGGAAGCTAGGTGTGTGTGCGTCAAAGATAACTACTGCTTCAAGGCTTGCTTTCTTTTCTAATATAGTGGAGTCGGCACTGATCTGACTTAACTAACAGCTTGTTGGAACTTTTGAGTGAAGTATGTGTTTTGCAAACATCTGGCAACTTCTCCAGTGAAGCTGATAGCTACAAAAGATATAACTTATCAATCTTGATTAAACAAAAGCTTGAAATTGTCATATGCTTATGAAAATGCAAATGAGAAAATTTGAGTTTGACACAGGTTATGCACTGAGCTTTGTGATGCCAACATTAACAGGACCTGACATTAGTCGTAGTCTCGTAGATGTAGTACACTAGTTGGTGTCCGAACTCTATGGCATTGACACGTGGAACATGTTGAATTATGATTCAAATCCAATTATACTAGTTGACAAGAGGGCCGGCTTGGGCAGGAGCGCAGCTCCGGCCTGTCGCCGGGAGGCTTGGCCGATCAATACCCTATTAGGGTTTGACCGATATATATACCTCTTGTAAGCCGCCGTTCGGCGTTGTAACCTCACCCCGATATAGTGAAGACTTTTGCTGGCTGGCGCCCGTGGTTTTTTCTCTCCCGTCTTTGGAGGGTTTTCCACGTTAAAATCTCGTGTCCTCTGTGATTGATCTGTGTCCTTTATCGTTTATATGCCTATCGTCTATAACAGAACATGCCGATAGCCACCGTGTCCCAAGTGTCACCATCTAGTCATCTGCGAACTTCACACTTCACGCCCGTGAGACAGAAGAAGAGAAGACGACTTAAGTTCAGAAAAGAGAAAAGGGACATTGGGGAAAGCGTTTGGCCTCTTCTCCCTGGAACAGAAGAACACCAGCCAAAGTGCAAAACCTGAGGATCAGGACACAGGAGCAGCAAGATCCATATATCCGATACGGTATGGGGAACAGGGAAAGTACAGGAGCAACAGTGATCATGTGATGGGAGCTCAGGCTCTCGGCAGCTCAAAGATTTCTGCAGTACCACTACCAAGCATCAACCAGCATAGGCTAGTGGATATTCACGGGGAGCTAATTGCCTAATTCCTAGAAAGGGATAGACAATTGCCTAGTGAATCAAGAATTGTAGCTATGAAATGCTTCGAGTTCCCTTTCTTTGCCATGTGCTGTTTGCAAGAAAATTATGCGCTACGCCGTCAGATTCAGAAAATTGCAGAGAAAAAAAGAAGGCATCTTTGAAAGTAGAAAGAAGATATGCAGAAGAAGGACACGAATCAACGAGAGCAGATGTGAGCATGAATCACCTAGGGGAAAGATCATGAGTGCGCGCTGCCTTTGTCTGCAATTGCAGAAGTCGAACAAACAGGGGAGTTGGAAAATAAACAGAAAAAGTTTGGGAGAGAGAGCATTAACCTCTGTTTAGTCGGCTATTGACGTTCATGGAGGTTACAGAAATGTTCAGTAACAATAAAAACCATACGATCTCCCAAAGAACGTCTGGAAATCCAAATAACGATAGTCAAGAGCAATTCGGCAGTTTCAGTCAGTTAGATTTGGTGGTGTTGTCAAACTTTTGCATTTATGACGTTCCGCCAAACAGCTCGCTAGAGACCAAACTGCACAAGAGCACGAATTTGTCACAAACTCACTAAATTTGCAAAAGAAAAAAAATCCATTTATAATGTTATGGACTTGGTATAATGTTGTGAACTCGTGTTGGGACAGAAGAGGTCAGAAGCTAGATTCTGCTTTTTAAAATATTCTGTTTATAGGTAGCAGACTTGATCCAGGTGGCCGGTACCATAGTAAGCCAGTTTTTTTAAGGGTAATAAGCAAGTTAATGATAGCATGAAAGGTTGAAATCTAAAAGAGACAGATTAACACACTGAAAAGCAAACCTCATTTGTCTCAAACAATGTTGCTCAATTGCGCTTGCTACAAACAGACCAAAAAAGAACATCCATTCAAGACACCACAAAAAGGAGTTGTTGCATATCAGGGACAAAAGCATGCTACAAGCTAGCTATAAGCCACAAGTGTTACAAACTCAAAGCTTCTAAGAGATCAACCGCCGCCATGACACCGGACTACTGAAAAATTCACTATCAACTAGCCTAGCATGGAGAATGTACATAAAAAAGTTATGTACAGTTTAGAGGGGCAAAATTCCTCAATTGCTCACCAAAAATTGGTTGGTGAAGCATCGACAACGTAACTAATCTGAAAGAATCCCTTCCAACTCTGGATCCTCTAGTCTGACCAGCGCATCATCATCAGCTTCAGGATCAACTGTCTCCTCTTTCTCTCCAGGAGCATCTTCTTCTGCCTCGGATTCACCTGCCTCTTCATCAGGAACTGTGGGCTCGCTAATGGCTATTCCTCTGTCAGTATCATTACTCAAGCCTTGCTCAATTTGAATGGCTATTCCTCTTTCAGTATCATTAATCAAGCCTTGCTCGATTTGAGCATTAGATTTGATAGCTGTTTTGCCATCAATTTTTTCACATATACAGGTAGAAGGGTTCTCATGAAACTCTCCCCTTCCTGGCCTGAGTTCCTTGGGCTCTCCCATAAATCCTTTCTGAACCAAGCGAACTCTTGAGGAGAATGAATCCCATGACATGTTTCTTCTGTTCAAAATTAAGGAATAGAGCCTTTTAGCATTTGGCCTGATTGTTCTCTTATGCCCGAAATATCTCCTGGCAAAAGCAATATTGATGGTCAGAACTAATAAGGAAGAACAGAATGACAACAGGAGGCTTCCAGAAGCAGAAAAGAAGTATTACCTTCGTCCAGCCAAAATTTTAGCCATGTTGCCATTGTTGTTAGTCACAAAAGCATCACTTCCATCACATACAATAAAATCAAGTGCAGCCATACGAGATGAGTATTTAGAGAATGGAGCCAGCTCTTCTTTTCTTGATATTGTTTCTTTCGTGTGGAGATTGGGGAAGAGCGCTTTGAGGGGTGCTAATGTCCTTGCCCCGCCATATATCTCTCCAGATGCAACATAGATGTGAACGTCATTTCTATAGCCCAGTGCCCTCAACATCAGCCCCACCTCTTCAGGAGTCAATGGACATCTACCTTGCCTTCTTCCTTTCTCAGGGTTGGTAGCCTAAATAAAACAGTGATTGCAACATGTAGTTAGGTCATGGATTTATATGGCATTTATGTACCTACTAACACACTATGATGATATGTCATACATACATGCAAGGTCTTCCATCTCTTCCTTATTGCACCAAGTTCTTTTCTCTCTTTATCTCCACCACCATAATAGCACCCCGAAAAGGCAAGCATATCAGGTTCAAATCTGGCATCCCAAGAGAAAGACTGTTTAGGGACAAGGAAAAAAAGGATTGAGCTACAAACTAAATAGACAAAATATTGGCTGTAGGAATTGGGGTAAAGAATTTGTACTGCTCATACAATAAAATTGGAAACTACAACTTACAAAGATGGTTACCTATTTGCCCAGCTGATCCTAGGGATCGACCAGCCAAAAGTATAGAGAACCAATGTGAAGCAAAGGTCACACCTAAACTGGACGGCTCCAGATGCTATACGATAGCCATTTTCTCTTTACTAACATGACCAACAAGTGATTGGCTGCTATTTATCCATAACATCTGAGACCATAGACTAATCTTAATACAAAGCCGGAGCACAGAGGGCCCTCTTATGACATGCCATTTTGAAGTCATTATATATGTTTTCAGTTTTCACCCTGTTGCTATTTTAGGCACTCTGGTTAACAACTTCTAAAAATCGCCGTTCACTGTTTCATTCATCCTCCCTCTCGAATCCAGGCTGTGATCAATTAGGGTATTCCTGGTAACAGAAACATGCTAAGGAGCACCACATTTGTTCATCCTAGCTAGATGATGAAATTTGCCCTTTTACAATCTAAAATGTGAAAGTATAATCCCCTGAGAAAAAGAAGGTTTGTTTTACATACATACAACACTATAAGAGTCTTAAAACTTCTATAGCTTTGTATTAAAAGAAACCGACATATGAGAGCTCAAGCATGAGGATTTGAAATGTATGTACCTTAAATGAAGAGCAATAAAATGTTTGCTTCTGTCCCTCATTCTTTGTATTAACTTTCCACCCATTTCTTCTATTGGGCCAGTAAATCTCAAACCATGATAGTTCACTCTGCATCTCAGCTTCTGCAGGTCAGTGTCCAACCTGTTTGCTAGCCTATAATCAAATTTTGTCAGCCGGACAACCTGCACCAGGTAAAAGCAATGGTATAAGGTATCCGAGTATTAGTATTATGAGTGTCTCTGAGAAGAATTAAATTTATTAGGAATCACACGAGATGTTCAATGGGATGAAAGTACATCCAATTGATCACAAGTACCAAGCATATGAAATATCTATCCATGAACTCAAATTTCATATCATTTAGAGGATAAATTAAGATGAGGCAAATCATAATAGCACATTATTTAATATATCTCAGGATTATATGCTGCTATATGTTGCAATGACTTACATGTTTCTTAAGAAGTGCAGGCAACACACGATTCAAATAACATCTCTGAGTACATTTACGCGGCACGCGCATTCTATGTGGAGTCCGCAGTTTACCTCCTATCTCTGGAAGCTCTTTCACAATCTTTACATCCTTTGATAGATCTGAGATGAACCAGTCGACGTCAAAAATTTCAGAGAAATTGCTGCAGAGAAACAGTGTACATACAAATGTAATTCGTCGTACAAACATGGGTAGTCTTAGAATATTAAGGTAGGAAGTGCTCAATATGCAAAATAACCTTGCATCTTTCCAGAAAGATGTTTGATCCAGTTTGGGGACAACAAGTGTGGCATTTAAGATACGCGCAGCAACAACAGCATCAATTATCTGAAAAGAAGAACATGCCTTAGCTAGGTTGATGGTCATAGTTATGGATATAGAACAAAGAAGACATGTAACCACCACGGAGTTGTATGGAAAATAATGTCAAAATGAATCATACAAAATATACGCGAACAGTACAGGAGTAAATATGTTCATAAAAACAATTTTCTATTCTTTGTCCTATCCATCCACATGCATCACAGTACTTGATTAGGAACAGTGTGGCACATATCTTACCCCCGTTCTCTGTTGATTGAGGCCTCCACTTGTAACAATCATCAAATAACGGTCTGGTTGTGTGATAACACTTGAACCTGCACGGTTCAAAACATTGACTGTTTCAGGTAATCCATACAATAAAAAAACGGTACCACTGCCACCAAAACCTCCAGTATATAGAATGCATTAGAAACATGCATATCTAAAACCACCTACTCAGCCCAAGCAAATTTTAAACAATTGTCAGTGCAAAAATATTGCGCACCAAGGAACTTGCTGCTTGAGTTGCTGCATCCATAGAATTTGCTTGCAAACTTAGAACCCCAAAGGCCATCTGCCTCTCTCTGCAGTTAGATAAATTGCAATGAAGTAAGAAATCCTGAGCACAGAAGTTCAATTCATGATAGTATGATACTTTAGAGAAAAAAGGAGCAAAATGGATAGACATTTCATGGATCAACAACTCAACATTATAAAATATTTGTTGAGTCACAGTGCATAAGATCAGTTTAACTCAAGTCTCACAAGGCCTCTCTACAAAACCCATAAGAACAAGTTGTTTTTTGAAGGATATATAAACCTAGCATAACAAGTTAGAGATATACTCTAGACCATCCAAATATAAAAGGAAAGAGCTCAATTTAATAGCTTTGCTATCATCTCATTTGCTTCAAAATGGCACAGGGAAGTGATCATGGATCATTATCTACCATTTACAGCAAGTCAGCAACCATTTCCCAAAACGACTAGGTAGGCACTGGACCTGGGTTTAGCTCTGTGTATCTAACTGGTTTTTAACAAACCTAAACACGAGTACCAATCGATTGTACCAACGAATTCGCTTAATCTAACCAGTGAAGTTCATGCTTACCGGAACGCGCGAAATCTCGTTGTGCTCGGTCTCCACTGTGCTTTCGCCGCCGCCAGAGCTGTTCAGCTGCGGTCGGAACACAAAAGAGCAACACGAATTAGATCGGAGCAAGCGAAGCAAAAGCGGGGAGCAGGGTAGGGTTAGTACTAGCGCAACACCCACCACCACGGCATGTGGGGAACGGCGGCGGGAGGAGGCGAGCGCCGGGTGATCAGAGAGCGGCGGCGGGGAGACGTAGAGCAGCGCGACGGCGGCGAGGACGAAGAGCAGGAGCGCCGCCGCCGGGAGCGCGGCGGGGCGCGGGCACGCGTTGTGGGCCCCTCCGCGCCGTCGATGCTGGGCCATCCCCCTCCTCCTCCTCCTCCGGAGGCCGGAGATCTCAGGCTAGGGTAGGCTAGGCTAGGGTTAGGGGAGGGATGGAGTGCCGCGACGGCGGCGGCGGCGGCGGCGGCGGAGGGGTGGTCGCCGAGACGGCGGCGACATGGGGGAGAGAAACCCGTGCAATATTGGGGAGAGTTTGAACTTTCGAGAAGGTGATAGTACTGTTCCTGTTCACCGTGTACGGTCTTGTGTTAAACTGTCTTTTTTTTGTGAATTTTTGAACTGTAAAATTCAAATTGTCAGTTTTTTTTCATATTTTTATAGACTGTGTACAGTATAAGATAGTGGAAGTACAACTTGAGCACTGTAGTACAAGTTCTTTCTTGTTGATTTACGTGTGGATGGAGATTTTTTCTGAATGAAATTTGACAAGGCTATATACTCCAATGCTTAAATTTGTAAAGGAAACAATCATATTAACTTGTACCAACTTGGTTAGAATTTCCTGTAACCCCTCTCCAGCTTAAAACATGTCCTTGAATGGAGTAATTGATGCACGAATTTTGCCCACCATCATTGATGATGACACATGGAGAAAACGTGAATGTCTGTTTGGGTGTTCAGGTTGGACATTTCGGCAAATTGAGTAAAAGGAATGGGCCCAGATTATGAAAAAATATACATTATCAGCTGACCAATTTTGGAAAGAAAAAAATATAAATCGGCCAACACATGATTTATAAGAAAATGTTAAAATTAGTAGCTGCTCGCCTGCTTATGCTTAACCCATGACAAGCTTGTAGAGCGGTTAATTTGTTTGAATCGATAACAATAAAAAGAAGCACAAGTACAACGAACATTATGGTGTTCATGGCCTGAAAGGAAGAAATGTTCATAATATTATTGACAAGAAACTTAAGTCAGATGTAAAAAACATCAAGAACCAATACAAAATTACAAATGGCTTTCAGCAAATGGTTTTGTAACATACAGATGAAACATTACTATTTGCTAAATTAAATCATGGCATCCAGAGAAAAAAAACGAATGATAATTAGAAGCGTTCTAAGAAGCTCGAATTCGTCAATCTCAACAGTTCTACAAAGTTCAGATCGGTTACACTTCACCACATACTACAACATTTGACGCCAACCTTTCTCAGATATACAAGATTCTCAAGAATCAGCCGAGAAGCAGTATTTTTGCCAACTCATCAACTGTACCACGCTGTATTATTCCAAGAGGCTAGATAAGATATTTGGCAATCACGACTGGCCTGAATTACACGGGTTGCAAGAGCATATGTGACACTGGACTTCTGCCAATATGGTTACTGAAATTTTACTTGGCTTGTACTGTTCTGGGGCTACAGGCATGTAGAATCAAGTCATCAACTCCATGTGCCGGAATACAGTGTATGGAACGGTAAGGAGAAGCTCTACAACACCAATTGTATGCACAACAAACAAGTCTGCTTGAGGAGAGGACAAAATGAGTGGTCTGTTAGAACAAGAGAGATATCACATGGACAACATACTGAGCGAAGAGGTGAAGTATGATATTCCCTTACAATGGAGAAAATAGGCAAAAGGCAGCTTCATTTTCTCTGCAAGTAGGGCTTGACTGATTCTAAAACAACCTGACCATAAGAGGAATTATCATAAATCATTAGAGTCAAGATTCAGATCATATGAGGATCTGAATTTAGAAAAATCACAAGACAGACACTATTGCAAATAAGCATAAAAAGGCAATAGGCACTTACCCTTCCATCATAAGACAAGGAAGCAAATAATGACGGATCGTGGGAGCTCCATGCAATACCTACAATTTTTGCTTCGAGGTGACATTCCTTGTCAAAATTTTAACGTAAAATTACAAACAAGTAGGAACATCTCAGGGTACCATATATGCTATCTTCATAGTCGGTATATGAGTTTAGTAATGGCTCTTCTTCTCTCGTTGGTGAACCAGAAGGGCTGATAAGCGAGAATGCAGGCATAAAAAACTATAACAAACAGAGCAATCTAGCATGAAAATACGCAAGAAATAGAAACCTTTCAGGTCCTGAGTCATCAGTGCCAACTTTAGCAAACCACAAATTGACAGTTGAATCTGTTCCAGCACTCTACAGGAGTTACAATGTAGTCAGTACACAATAAACAGCACATTAGATATGTACAAACCCCTTGCAGAAGTATAGTGAGGGGGAGAGACCAGAATCAGCTGATCATGCTCAGGATTGTGCCGAACAGCCCATGTCCTGCAAAATTCACAAGGAACCACCAATTAAACATTGAATTGAAAGGATTCTAATTTGAGACTTTGAGTAACCGCTGGATACATCAATATACCAATGAGAATGCCCAGGGAGATTCTTCAGAGGATGCTTAAGCATTCTGAGATCCCATAAGCGAATACCAAATTCATCTTCTGCTGTTGCCTGCAATGCATTAAGGGATTTTTATTGGTAGTGTAAATAAATCAAACTGAAATAGAATAAACAATACATATCACTATCACTCTTATATGGATGGTTATCTGATTCAATAAACTCTGAAATAGGATTAGACGATTCAACTCGAATGCTAGACTAAACTAATTTATTATAAAATAGCATCAAATATAATTTCAATGAGCAATAACAAAGTACTAGTGACAATAAACAAGTAATGGCACACCTGATACCACAGTACGCACTACTAATGCAAGAAAAAAGAATCACTGCAGGATCAATAATAAAGTGAATATAAAAGAAAGTCGACTGGTAATATACAAAATGGTAGTGATACAACAATGGTTATTTTTTTCAGTAATTCATAATCATGACTTAAGAAAACGAACTATGGCTTACAATTAAGTTTTGTTTCTTGGGGTTATAATCCACATCCCGAAAATGAGCATGCTCAATTGCATTCGATTTCCTGAGAGTAATATATTCACAAATAAATATATAAGTGGAACACATAAACAGACTCAGAAAATCTAATGGGTCAGGATTCAGAAGGTATTAACTTCATAGAACGGAGATCCCAGCAGTGAAGTGATGAATCAGTAATTGTAGCAACTGAATTGTGATTATGTGGATCCCAAGCTCCACCACGTAAATTGGGAAGCATGTCAGCAGATCCTTTTTGCATCACCTGTAACTCAGGAAATCAAGTTAGAACCAGATTAAGTTCCTAACTGTTGCTAACAGATATCCTGAACTGTCAGTGTTCATAAAGTTGATAATGAAGTCTGAAGATAATGGTGAGAAACAATGAAATATCATGTAAGTATGTTGATGTATTTTAGGTAAAACAAACTGATGTTGGGCACACCTTGGCTGACTTATTCGATGCATCTATATTCCAGAGAAAAATATTTCTGTCATCAATACTAATTAGCTTGTCGTGCTTCCCTAGTGGCCACCAGAGAACACTGCAAATAATAAAGCAATCTTAGAGATACAGTCCATGCATATTATCCACCAGGAAACTACAATGTGTATTAAAAGAGCCAATAACGTTAACATGCATGATATGAGCAACTTATAAGACTAAGGAGAAAGATCATAACTAGTCTAAAACTTTAGTTGTTTTTTAAAGGCACCAGTAAAAATTTTAAAAATTCATCTATTTGTTTTCACTATAGAGAACCACAGATGGGGCACAAATACGCTTCAACCTTCAACTATAGCTATATGTAGTAAACAAGTGAGTTATGCTAGGAAAACTTGAAATATCCGCTGCAACCACGTGGTATATAACCCTCTGATGACAATGTGCACAGGAAAAATCATGATCGTCTTTCTTGTGAGTTGTGACTCGACTAATTCCCAACATAACAACCCCTTTTGGGTTTTGTAAAACATCAGCATAAAGTTGAATTCTGCGATTTGACTCTGGTTACCTATAAGTACAAAATCAACAAGCAGTATTCTACAGCAATAAAATTAAATGGAGAAAACAACAACGCACCATCTTATCTTGCCCTTGTGCTCATCAAGCGTAAAAAGCTGCTCAAGCTGCGGCGAATTCGACTGCCCATACAGCTCCGGGATCTTCCAAACAGATGCACCATAACCCTCGCCTTCCATCCACATCAGAACACATAAACAAATGCATGTGAATTTGCAGCTTGAAATGCCCAATGCACAAGTAGAAGAGAGTAAAGTTGGGGAAAATTTTCTTTACCAGAGGTGTAGACCGTGGAGAAGACCCTGTGATCGAAGGGGCAGGACTTAAGGTCCCAGATCTCGTTTGGGTGGTAGAACAGCCCGTCGCACACCAGCTCACTCTCCGCCGGCGACAGCCGGATCAGGTGCACCTACTTGCAATCCACAAGAAAATACTAAGAGATCCAATCACACAATCCTCTTCCACCGAAACAAACAAAATGCTCGAATCGATGAAGCAAACCACAACACAAGGCTCGAATTAAATTCTACAGGAGTCGCACCTCGTTCTCCTCCTTGAGGCTGAGGGTGCCGGCGAGGAAGGTGGTCGACCCGGCGTCCGCGCGCACGTCGGCGATGCACCGCGCCTGCGAAACGGGAGGAGACGATGAAAAGGGGGCACGGGAGGAGACTGTTCTAGAAGGTTCCAGAAGGAGCGGTTGCCTGCCTGGTACTTGAGGCCGCCGTAGACGATGCCGCTGGATCCGCCCTGCATTCTCGCTCCGTCCGTCGCCGGCGGCGAGCACACGGTGGTTCGACGACGGGGCACGGAGGGAGGGAGATCGCGGAAATGGACGGGCGGAGACTGCGGCGAGTAGAAAGGCGCCTTCTACACTTCTTATCAAGATATGACTACGTTTTGTACAGATGAAAACGTAATTTCAATCCGTGTCACTTCTTGCACTAATTTTACGTTTTCTATTATGGAAAGCGGAAACATCTGGTTCGAGGCAGGACGTTCAGATGGGCTCGGGCTACCCAATACAGCCCATATAGATTCGTGTCCTAGTACGGCCCGCACGGAAGTTGCAGTGCCCGATCCGGCCAAATCTAGTACGGGCCGCACGCAGACCGGATGCCGATCATGGCCTAATTATAATCGACAGCACCAAGTACGAATCCTTGAGCATACAACTCCGAATGGAATAAGTCCATTGTACATCCCATAACTATGCCTCGAGTTTTATTAGCGTCCTTGAGCGCAATAATATAAATGTTGCACCGCTTTAAAACCATTGCAAATATATCGTAAGAAAATTATTGTGGGTGGCTGACTGTCCAATCAGAAAAAATAGATGGACCCATCCCTCTCTCTTTCCAAACTACTTCTCTCCTATAATGCACATATCGCCATATGCTGACAACAACGAGTCGATAAAGATGAAGACTAGAGTTGAGCAAAATGGCGGTCCTTAATAACAGAGAAAAATAGATTTCTGCTGAGGAAGAGGGCAGAAAAAAGGGAGACAAAGGATCCTCATAACTAATGTGTTATATAACAAATGTGCCAATGAATCCGTTAGAGATGGAGCGGGAGGTGGAGCAAACAGTTGAGGACAATGCCTCACCGATGCAGTGTGCGGGCCTGTGTGTTGGATGTTTGGTATGGACGGATGAGATATGTTGACTCCTCTCTTACGTACGTTGGCTCCACCCCTGTCACGGTTGCAACATGTGCGAGGATGAGGAGCGAGACGATTAGATCCAAGAAGGTAGCCCTGCCGCTCGCCATGGCATGAGATGCCCACAGCATTCAAAGTTGTTGGTATCCTAACTGTGTGGTTGATCAGTGGTAGGCTTTTTATCAAGTTGACAAAAAAAATGCTCACTGTGGAGAGTTGGAGGTCACGTGTGGAAAAAAAAAAAGAAATGGATGAGACAAAAAGAAATTGAGATATAATTCCACATGTTTATTCTATTTGCTAGGATGCCATATAAATTCATATTACTCTTAACGCTGCCTTTGAGCTATTTGCACTAGTTTGGGACTGCATGCAGGTTGATGGACATGGGTTAAAACTCAAGGCTTAGTATGGGACTTAAAAATGGATTTTTCTCACTCCCAAATCCTTAATCTTGGACCGAACAAAACGAAGATATAATTAAGTGCATCCTACCACATCTACGGCCACATGTCCGTTTTTTTTCTTTTTACAGTTTTATATTATATTCGTTTTATCAACCTTTGAATACATAACAGTTCATCTTCTCATAACCCAGTGTCAAAAGCGAAGAACATATGGCCACTGTAACATTATGAGTGAAATTTATGTGGTTGTGTTATGGCTTCTCAGCTTATTAGTGTTGGCCGTTATAGGAGTAAAGGTACAACTAGTAAATGTATTTGCCACAACTGGTTTTATATTAAAATCTCATTTCTCAAAGTAATTTTGGTGCAATTTTTGCATTTTTTATAAAATGAAAAAAATAGAAAACTGAAAACATGATAGTGACGTGGACAGAACGGATGACGGGATGGCGGTAGACGTGGCGCCACGGGCATCGTCTCCTCCGCATCCCATCTCCACCACTCCTCTCTCCGCCTCTCCCCCAACCAAAAACCCAAACCCACCGCCGCGAGCCACGCCATCACCACCTCCTCCTCCCTCCTCCCCCATCGCGTGCTCGCAAATGGCGTCGTCGTCGGCGGCCAGCCTCGCCGCGCTGCCCTCGCAGCTCACCACCTCCCCCGCCCGCCGCTCCCTCCTCCTCTCCTCCACCTCCCGCGCGCGTCCCCGCCCCCACCATCCCCTCCTCCACGCATCATCGCCCAAAGGTAAATCCCTCCCTATCTATCCACTTCTCGCTCTCTCCTCGCTTGAGGTAAGGAGAATTTTGTTCGCCAGGTGGATCATACTGCAGGCTGGTGGTGACCTGCAACGCGGGGACGGTGGTTCCGACCAGCATTGCGCAGGGCACGCCGGTGAGGCCGACGAGCATCCTCGTGGTCGGCGCCACCGGGACGCTCGGCCGCCAGGTTGTACGGCGGGCGCTGGATGAGGGGTACGATGTGCGGTGCCTCGTTAGGCCCCGCCCGGCGCCCGCCGATTTCCTCCGGGATTGGGGCGCCACTGTCGTCAATGTAGGTTTTCAATGTAGTTTTACTGAAATTGCAAACCACTTCACTGTTTCGATGATCACATCCGTGTATGACATTCCTGATAATCATAGCCAATTCGCCTCAAGCCCATTTTGTATGTGATGATTCAGGCCGACCTCAGCAAGCCGGAGACTATACCCGCGACGCTGGTAGGTATTCATACCGTCATTGATTGTGCTACAGGGCGTCCGGAAGAGCCCATTCGGACGGTATGTTGTTAGCATCTCTGCGAGAATGAATGATGTGATAGTTCTGTGTTCTTGTCCTCAAGATGATTCTTGCACAAGTGTACTAGTATAGTTGTACTGCTGTTGGCTTCTGATTAAAGCTAATCACATTGATTTTAGTAGTAGATTGCATGATTGTGTTGTACTCCTTATACTGCGAATCTTGTGACATATGTGCCTTAGTGTTATTGAATGGTTTTGGTTTCAGTTTTGCTAATAGTTATTCTATTTAGGTAGATTGGGAAGGAAAGGTTGCTCTAATACAATGTGCTAAGGCCATGGGGATTCAAAAGTATGTGTTCTACTCTATCCATAACTGTGACAAGCATCCTGAGGTTCCCTTGATGGAAATCAAGCATTGCACGGAGAAGTTTATTCAGGATGCTGGTCTGGATTATATCATCATCCGTTTGTGTGGTTTCATGCAGGTAAGATGTGTTCCTTTCCTGGGGTTCTATATATTTGGCCAGGAAATTGTTGATTTGTTTTAAAATACAAACAAAGGTTAGTTAGATATGCTGATATTAGAATGCAAACGACATCCCTCTCTCTCTATTACCAAAGACAGTCCCTCTTTAAAGAGCCTTCTTGTAGTCTTGTACACTTGTTTTTCCCCCGAAATGAATTCTGTCAAATGTTGGTTTGAATAGGGCCTAATTGGGCAATATGCAGTGCCCATACTAGAAGAGAAGTCGGTTTGGGGAACTGATGCTCCTACCCGGATTGCTTACATGGATACCCAGGTTTTCCTTTCTCCTTCATTCAAAGATGAATCTATGACCTATCTATCTGTAACAGTATCTCTTGAAAGTATCTTCCTTCGATACAACTTCCCTTGTGTGATTGTAGGACGTAGCTCGACTGACATTTATTGCCATGCGGAATGAGAAGGCGAGCAAGAAGCTCTTAACTTTTGCCGGACCACGTGCTTGGACAACTCAAGAGGTAGTATACTCTATACTGTGCATACTGTTATAATGATGTAAATTCAATTTTTTGAAGGATGTAAATACATATATGTTCAAGAAAGTTTGGTAAATCAATTCTATCTTGACTTCCATGTATGAATTGCACATCATGTCTATTCTTCACTGGAAATATACTCCCTTTGTCAGGGATATATGTTGTTTGGTAAAATTTGCAGCTGAACTTCCTTATCTTTGGCCACCAACATATCAAATGGTTTTTATTTTTCTCGTTTGTAAATGAAACCATCAAGCTTATCATGAAAATTTCCGCTATAATTTGTCAAGGCACGCCTAATGTAGTTTTCCAGGGTGAGTCTGGAATGTGTCTGGGGACGGGACAGGGGTTTTAACCCCTAACCTTCCCCTTATAGTAATATATTGTTTCTTATAAATCTTAATGAAATGACACATAGCTCTGCTGTGCGTCTGAGGAAATATAACAATTTATGTTTACTAGCATATTTGTACAGATGTTAATGTGAAAGCTGCATGTGGAGACTATATTTGTCCAAAATGTCATAAATTCTTCTAGAGACGGAGCGTATTATTGTATTTCCTATTTCCTGCTCTTAATTTCGTTTTTAATATTAGAATGCACCAAATGATGGTTTCTAACTTCTAAGAGTTGGACCATTATTGTTTACTCAACTATTGTATTGTTTTTTTATTATTCAGGTGATTACATTGTGTGAGCGGTTGGCTGGACAAGATGCCAATGTAACTACCGTCCCTGTTGCAGTGTTGAGATTTACTCGTCAGTTGACACGGTTCTTTCAATGGACAAATGATGTGGCTGACAGACTGGCATTCTCAGAGGTTAACTCTAGACCTTTCTAAGTAGTGCTTTTGAATTTTCAGTAATGGTAATGTTTTTCAAATCTTATGGAAATTATTAAGCAGTGTTTAATGCTATAATTCAGGTCCTCTCCAGTGACACAATTTTCTCAGTTCCAATGAATGATACGTACCAGTTTCTTGGGGTAGATTCAAAGGATATTCTCACCTTAGAGAAGTATTTGCAAGATTACTTCACTAACATTTTGAAGAAATTGAAGGATCTCAAGGCACAGTCCAAGCAAACTGACATATTCTTTTGACAAGAAGGATATCTACAAACTTATGTATATGTTTTCTGATGCAGATCTGTGCTTCAAAACACAGATGAGTGAATACAAATTTCTTGTATATCTATTGTCGTATGGGTAAGAATTGCATGCTATTAGGTTATGTCTACAGAATCTCAACTATTGAACTACCAGGTCATGTATATAGGATCTCAACTATTGAACTATCAAAGACCTGGAGTTTGTGTAGATCAGACCTAAATTCATGAATTCACAGTCAGCTTGTACTGTGCTATACTCATGAGTTTTAGCATGACTAATCAACCAAAATGTATTATCTTCGGATAGACAAAAGATGAATTACTGCTTTTTATCTGTACCATGACAAACAACAAAAACTACATAACAATTAAAGAAAGAGGTGCAGATGATATTTCTTGCCCTTTGGAGAAGGCCTACCTGGCCACCTATGAAGAGGAAGCAAATGACGCCATGATATCTAACGGTAAATACACAATCTTGCTATTTGATACCATGAATTTTATGTGTTAAGGTCCTAGATTTGTGTTGCAACAGATAGATTTAAATTTTCAAAGAAGCCATTAGCATCAAACTTTTTTCTAGACTCAAGCAGTGTTCCTCAAAGTGTATATTCCAATTGAATGTTTTGCTTAATACCTGGGGGTTTAAGCCTATTAAGTTTTTTGACCTTTATGATTGGCTCATATCAGAACAACTCCGTGTTTACTTCTAGTTTAAACCTTGCGGCTGGAGACTGGAGCTTGCATTTTTCCTATACAGGGCCAGAGCCACCTCATAACGAGTGTATCATGTGCAACTTACAATCATTATGAGTAGTTGAAACAACAGTCCTAGTTGTAAATCAGACAGCTAAGCTTGATTGTTATTCCTGGGGAAAGAATGCACTGCCATACAAGATAGGTGCACAAAAAATGCATTTTGTCATAAGATGAAACATGCATATTTTATTTATGTATTTACATCTGTTCAAATATCCTGCATATTTGTTGGCCTCAACATGTACTGAGATTGGACGGTTCTGTCAAGAGTAAATTGGCAACATAAAAATCAATATTTTGTTTTTATTTTCTTTGGAAAAGGCAATAGCGGAGGCATTGCATTAAATAAAACATCTTGATCTTCAGTAGTATGCGAGGATTGAAAGCACAGCACAAATTAGATAAAAACTTGTCTCTTTCATGCATGAGCTTTTCTGTACACTACATATACATATGGGAAGGATCAGCAAATCCTTTAAAAGTCGGCTGCCAATCACATGGTGTCAAGAGTGACAGAGGAGTATCTATGAGCTAAGAATGTTCATGAGAGTAACCCTGCTCTGGATCAATCTCCTGAACAGAAGTCCTGCTCCAGCCTCAAGATCTCCGATGCTGCACTCTAAAACCCACAACTGCTCCTCACTGCAAACAATTGAGTTTTTCTTTTGAAGTGCCTTGGAAATGAGAGACATTTTTGGTGTCGCAACTTGCTTTGACAAGAGGTCCATTGATGACTCAAGTAGAGAGGTTGTGATCTCTCTAGCCTTGCTCAATAACTTGACTGTCTTGCAATCCTCCTTGTCTGAGGTAACCTTCTTCGCAGTTTTCTTGAAATGCTTTTTTGCCTTCTTCATCAAGCGAATGTATAACTGGATCTTAGATTGAAGAACTGGATCATCTCCTTTTCTAACAGATACTTGCATATCTTGGATGATGGCCTTCAACTCAGCGAACATCTCGTGCATAGCATTGCAAAGATCCAGTAGCTCTAGAGAACATTCCATTTCTCCATCAAACAACTTCCTTTGCTGGGATGAGCAAATTTGGTTGCTAGGCAGGCACATGATGTCCTCAACCGAGCTGTAGATATCCTCAAGCCTCCTCAAACCATCGGATATGGTCTTAATGGTCATTGAGGATGAAGAGATGCATGCCTCTAGGCTGTGCAGCTCTTCTTCAACTTTGGAGTGAGGTCTAGAAGGCAAGCTAATTGATCTTTGGTGGCAAGCCATATCTGTTGATGAAATTCTTATTGTTGTATTGTGGCTGAGGAGATGAGAAGGACAGAGAAAGCTTTGGTTTGATGTGTTTGGCCTTCTACTAAAGCCTATTTATACAGAGGAACCGCATGAGATAGCATCATTTTGATTGCAGACAGGTGGAATCCCTCCAGTTCATCTCCCCGGATGCTGTCTATCAAGGTAGATCTGGTAGCATCATATGGAATCGATTCTATCGCTCATGTGTTCAATATAATAGTGTGCAACTTATCCTCCTGATGAGCTATCTCATTGTCATGTTCCAACTATTGGAAGCAAGAATTAGCAGGTTAGTTCACTCTACTGATGGATCATGACATTTTTTGTTTTCTCAAAAGGTTATTTTAATGGAGTGGTACTGAGTATTATTGGTGATAGGTGTGTCTTCTAGTCTTTTGTCCACCTGCTAATTTCAGTATTATGTTTATTATGCACAATCCATGCTGCTCACAGCCTCACATGCTCAACCTCGTGCATTGGAGATGGCTTGTCTTAGCTGTGGTAGCAAGATCCACTCCTCAAGGATCCTTTGCTTGTTGCTGAGGCAGCACATAGCATCTGAATAGCATGGCCATATCATTGTAAATAATTTCAAAGCTGAATTTGAACAATGTGCTAACTGCTTCTCTAACAGTCAATAATGATGAATATTTTCTTAGAAAATTAAGTATTTATATCAAGCATGCATAAACAGTGAAAATCAACAATAGGAAGGGCACAAAATGCTTTGTTTTTTTTTCTCAACTGAGTTTCTGCACAATTCCTTTCATATATGTACACATCAAAATTTTGTTCCAATGATCAGCAAATCCTCTAAAATGCAGATGCCGATCACAGGGGATCAGGGTGGTGTATGATCTATTTGCAAGCTGAGAGTGTTGAGAAGAGAAACTCTGCTCTGGATTGATCTTCTGAACAGATTCTCGACTCCACTCTCTAGATCAACAATGTCTAACTCCAACACCTGCAAATGCTCCTCATCACAGAAAACTCTTCTTTTTTGGAATGTGACAAGAGACCATTTGCTAGAGCTTGGCAAGGCAATCTGCTTCGAGAGGAGATGTGATGCCGACTCGAGCATCGAGAGGGCTATCTCTCTAGATTCAGTCAACAACTTGATCACCCTGCAGCTCTCTTGATCAGCTGAAGAGGACTTTTTGCTGATATTCTTGAACTGTTTTTGCCCCTTCTTGGCAAGGCGGATGTAAGACTGAATCTTGGCTTGGAGAGCCGCATCGTCTCCTCTTTTGACAACCAGCTGCATGTCCTGGATGCATGCCTTTAGCCTGGAAAAGCTCTCCTGCATGGCATTGCAGAGGTCTAGCATGACAAGAGAGAACTCCAGCTCTTGCTCGACTGCTTTCCTCTGTAGTGGCTGGCAAAGGAGAACTTGGCTGCTGGGCAGGCACATGATCTCATCGATGCAGTTGTAGATATTTCCAAGCATCTTCAAGCCACTGCTCATTGTCTCGATGGTTGAACAGGGTGAGGAAATGATCACCTTTAGACTCTGCAGCTGTTCTTCAGCATTGGTTTCATTGGAGCAAGGGCTGGATGGCACGCTCGCAGATCTGAGGTGGAATGCCATGGTTGCACTGGAAACTATTGTTCTTTCTCCTTTTCCTCTTTTCTTAGGAAGTGAAGATGGGAAGAATGCTGTGTTGCAATGGTGTAGAACCGGCTATAGGCTTCCTCTATATATAACCAAAGAGGCAGAAGCAATGGCATCTCTCAGTGTGTAACAACGGAATCTCAATAATAACAAAGTGCTTTGCTGCTGCAACAGATGCCGACCATCCCCTCGACAGGCTGACTGTTTTTTATGTTCCCAACCAAGTGTAGAGGCATCTCTAACTCAGCTTATGATGCTGCTGTCCCTATTATTGGTGGCAAATTCACCTGCACGAGCATGCAGTTTAATGTAAGATCTAGATCCAGATCATGAGAAGGATGAGCCTTGCTCGCAGGAGCAGCAGTTGACTTCCCTCCAGGCTCCAAATTGTGTTTCTTATCTTTACAATCTGCTCACTCATCTTGCAGCATAGCATCACTGGCCTGCCTGCTGCACTCACAACATTTAGCATCTCTTGCAATCTCAAAATGATACCACACGCTGTCCAAATTTCTGGTGCATTAGGCCTAACAAAATCGCACTGTCATGTTCCAGTTATTGGCAGCAATGATCATTATGGCAGCTTACTCTAGTGCTGGAGGCCTTGTCATACGTACATGCTCCAGCATTTCTTTATTTTTTACGATACTTCTCCCGATGCAAGAGGCAACATCTCTACTCTGATTGAACTTGTGAGCCACTCCAGCTGTCATGCCTCACCTGAAACTGGAGACAAACAAATCTGCACGAGCGCGTGTAGTTCAGTTTAACGCCAGATCCAGATCTTGAGATCTGTGATGAGCAACAAATGCAATGCAACGAGAGGAGATGAGCTGTGGTTTCTGTTGCAACCGTGCAAAGGGTTTGACTTCACATCGTGTATTATCTGTTCGTTGGTTGCAGATATCACAATAATAGGTTGATTGGCTTATGCCACCCCCTCTGTTACATCTGGCTGGAAGGGAGCACCTGACAAGCCCACAAGGTCTCCATTGGTTTCAACAGAGGTATTCCACTATAATTTCACAATGCTTTGCGGTCCAAGTCGAATATTTTTTGCAGCCATGCTGTTGATACCTGAGTCGACGAGTGAATGAATAGGTCCAGTGTATAATTCATTGTGATTTGGCATCATTGAAGTGATTTTGTTGGTGGCATCAGGCGATTCCGCATGTATTTCACAGATCCCATACTTGCTTCTGCAGAATGTATTCAGAGCAAAGCACAGGCAAACAGCAGTATTGACATGGATAATCGCATAGAGGATAAAATAAGAAGCATACACGAGGAATTTCACAACATGAGTTTGACCAAAACTTTTGTTCTCTGTTTGTATGGAGTTTTCTGTACATTTCTTTATATACAATGAGACAGATCAGCAGATCCTTTAAAAGGTGGATGCCAATCGCTGGGTGTAGAGTGAAAACTCTTGAGTAAATCTATGAGCTAAGGATGTTCAGGAGAGAAACTCTGCTCTGGACCAATTTCCTAAACAGATGCCCTGCTGCACCCTCAAGATCCCCAATACTGCACTCTAACACCTGCAATTGCTCCTCCTCACAAGCAACTGATATCTTCTTGTTGAATGCCTTTGAAACAAGTGATTGTTTGGGCATTTCGATTTTCTTTGACAAGAGATGCACTGTGGACTCCAGTATAGAGGTGGTGATCCCTCTAGCCTCCCTCAATAGCCTGGCAATCCTACAGTCCTCCTTTTCGTAAGCAGCCTTCTTTGCAGTCTTCTTGAAATGTTTCTTCGCCTTCTTCACCAAGCGAACATATGACTGGATCTTGGCTTGAACAACGGCATCATCTCCTTTTCTGAGAGCCACTTGCAGATCTTGAATGATGGCCTTCAACTCTGTGAAGTCCTCATGCATTGCGTTGCATAGATCCACCAGTTCAAGGGAGCATTCCATTTCTCCATCCAACATTTTCCTTTGTTGGGAGGAGAAAGCTTGATTGCTAGGAAGGCACATGATCTCCTCAACAGAGCTATAGATGTCGGCAAGCCTCCTCAAACCCTCACACATTGTATCAATGCTTGTGGAGGGTGAAGAGATGCATGCATCTAGGATGCACAGCTCCTCTTCAACTTTAGAGTGAGGCCTAGAAGGCAAGCTAATTGATCTTTGGTGGAAAGCCATGTCTGTTGCTGAAACTCTCTCTGTTGAGGCTGAGAGATGAGAAAGGGAGGAAAATTTTGGTTTGATGTGTCTAGCTTTGTGCTGAGGCGTATTTATATAGAGGATATACAAGACACGGTATCAATTGGATGGTAGACTAACAGAATCCTGCCAGTTCATCTCCTGATGCTGCCTATCATTTTTTTGAGATCTGCCAGCAGCATATGGAATCTCTCGTATGTTGTTCAAAAATTTAATGCACTGCCATCTATCTTCCAGGTGTGCAATCACATAGTCATGTCCCAACTATTGGCAACAAGAACCAGCAGGTTAGTTCACTTTACCAGTGGATCTTGCCATAATTGCATGCTCTCAAGGGATTATATTAGTAGAGCTCTACCAGAGTATTATTTTTGCCATGCGTATTATCTATTTCTTATTCTCTTGTTAATTTCAACAAGCGCTCTATCACGTGCAATCCATTCCGCTTACACGCTCAAGCTCGTGTGCTGCGTGCATTGGAGTTGGCCTGTTTCAATTGCAGCAGCAAGATCCACTGTACATGGATCATTTGCTTGCTACAGAGGCAACAAATGGCATCATAATGACATGGCCCACATGTCCATTTCATAGCCCTGTGACACATGATATATCAACTTAACTGAAGAAGAGAAAAGAAATGAAAGTAGTATCGCTAACTTGACACATATATTATGTAATTCATGTGTTAGGTTGTGCAAAATATATTAATCACAAAGACAATAATACTGACATTCAATTGCATAATCACATCATGTAAAACAGCAATATGTGAGGACCAAGTGCACGGCAATAATTAGATCAAAACTGTCTTCTCTTTCATGTATGTTTTTTTCCTGTGCAGTAAGTCTATAACATGTACAAATGGGAAGGATCAGCAAATCCTCTAAAAGCGGATGGCAATCACAAGGGATCAGAGTTGGTGTATGATCTATCTACAAGCTAAGAGCATTCAACAGCGAAACTCTGCTCTGGATCAATCTCCTGAACAAAGCTTCGAATTTGCTCTCAAGATCAACGATGTCCAACTCCAACGCCTGTAATTGCTCCTCCTGGCATGTAACTCTTGTCTTATGGAATGCCTTGGAGACAAGTGACCACTTGCTGGAACTTGGCACCGCAATCTGCTTTGACAGGAGACATAAAGTTGATTCAAGCACTGAGAAAGTGATCTCTCTGGCATCAGCCATCAGCTTGATCACCTTGCAGCTCTCCTGATCAGCTGAGTTAGCAGTCTTCTTGCTGATCTTCCTGAATTGTTTTTCCACCTTCTTGGTCAGGCGGGAGTAAGACTGAACCTTGGCCTGAACTGCTGCATCGTCTCCTCTCTTGATGGACAATTGTATTTCCTGGGTGCTTGTCCTGAGCGCAGAAAAGCTTTCTTGCATGGCGTTGCAGAGGTCAAGCAAGGTGAGAGACCTCTCCAGTTCTTGCTCTACAGCTTTCCTCTGTTGAATCTGGCAAAGGCTAGCTTGGCTGCTGGGCAAGGACATGATCTCATCCATGCAGCTGTACACATCTGTAAGCCCCCTGACACCACTGCACATTGTTTGCATGGTTGCAGAGGGTGAAGAGATGATCTCCTTGAGGCTCTGCAGCTGTTCTTCAACATCGGTTTTGCCGGAGCGAGGGCTGGAAGGCACACTCGTGGATTTGATGTGGAATGCCATGGTTGGGAGGAAGCTGATGACTTCTTGTTTCTCTCTGGAAATGGAAGAGAAGAGATAAAATTGCTTTGCAATGTTGTCAACACCCAACCATGGCTTCTCTCTATATATAACGAATGAAGGAAAAGCAGTCTCATTGCTGGACCAGCAGACAGAAAGAATCTTATTGATAATTGACGAAGCCTTGTTCTGCAGCAGAAGCCACCGTCTCCACGACAGGTTTTTGTTTCTTTAATCTTTATAAGCATCGATGCAAAGAGTCATTATCTCTACTCTGATGAGCTTGTAAGCTAGCTGTCATGTCTCACCTGAAACTGGAGACAAGCTCATCTGCACGAGCGTGTGAAGTTCAGTTTAATGCCAGTTCCAGATCGTGAGATCTGTGATGAGCAGGCAATGCAATGCAAGCAGATGAGCTGTGGTTGCTTTGCTGTTGCAACCGTGCAAGGAGTTTTGACTTCGTATCATGTGTTATCTGTTTGTTGGTCGCAGATATCGCAGTGTATTGGTTGTCTTACGGTTCAGCATTACACCATGATTCCGTCATAATTGCCTTCGTGCAGCACTGGTGCGGTTTTGCCTTGTTTTCATTTCATCCTCGAAGACGATAACCAACAACCAAGCTCATCGAGCTGTCGTGCCTATTCTTTTATTTGGCTGCAGATAATCCGCACGGTGGTCTAATATGCGAAATTGCGAACCGATTCGATTGTGTACCCTGGCTTATTTTTTTTCCCTTTCACGAACATTAGTAGACGCCTTTTTTTTATCCGTTAACTCAACTGATTGCCACATTTACATTCAAGACTTGTGTGCTTCAGTAAACCCTTAAATGTAAACATCGAACAACATAGTAGTATTGTATAAATGCCAAAATTCGTTACTCATATACTACCCCCTCAAGTCCTCAACTAATACCATTTAAATATTTTCGTAACTATGCAAAACTGTTCAGATTTTGATAAGAAAAAGTTTTGCCTTAGCCCAGTTGGTGGCACGTAGTTTCATGGGCTAAACGTCTCCGACTTCGACTGCCGCCGGCGAGGGAGGAAAATGAGAGGCGGAGAAGGCGCCGGCCCGCGGCCGACTGCCGGTGCTCCCCTCCCCGTCCCCCCCAGGCCCCGTATGGAGATTCCCGTCAATCTTGTGAGGTCTCCATCGGTTTTAGATGAGGTATTCCACTAACCCTAACTCAGTACCATACTCTATTTCTCCAATGCCTTCTTGTCGCCGTTGGATCCTTCTTTGCAGTCATCTTGCTGAGAGCTGTGTCGACGAGTGAATGAATGAATGAATAGGACCAGTGAATAACTCCTTGTGATTTCGCACTCGTCATATAATATTTTTGTTGCTGTCGTCAGATAATTCTACACATATTTCACAGATCACATACTGGCTTTTGCAGACTGTATCCAGAGCAAAACACAAGGGAAACAACAGTGCTGACATGGATAATCAGTTAATCACACAGTGGATGAAATCAGAAGCATGCAAGGATTTTCACAGCATGAATTTCACCAAAACTTTTGCTTTCTATTCGTATGGAGTTTTCTGTACATTTCTACATATACAAGAGACAGATCAGCAGATCCTTTAAAAGGCGGATGCCAATCGCTGGGTGTCGAGTGAAAAAAGTTCTGAAGTATCTATGAGCTAAGGATGTTCAGGAGAGAAACTCTGCTCTGGACCAATTTCCTGAACAGATGTCCTGCTCCGCTCTCAAGATCTCCGATACTGCACTCTAACACCTGCAATTGCTCCTCCTCGCAAACAACTGATTTCTTCTTGTTGAATGCCTTGGAAACAAGTGATTGTTTGGGCATTTCAATCTGCTTCGACAAGAGATGCAGTGTGGACGCCAGAACAGAGGCGGTGATCTCTCTGGCCTCCCTCAATAGCCTGGCAGTGCTGCAATTCTCCTTTTCATAAGCAACCTTCTTTGTAGTCTTCTTGAAATGTTTCTTCGCCTTCTTCAACAAGTGGGCATATGACTGGATCTTGGATTGAGCAGCTGCATCATCTCCTTTTCTGAGAGCCACTTGCAGATCTTGAATGATGGCCTTCAACTCTGTGAAGTCCTCATGCACCGCGTTGCATAGATCCACTAGCTCAAGGGAGCATTCCATTTCTCCATCCAACATTTTCCTTTGTTGGGATGAGAAAGCTTGGTTGCTAGGAAGGCACATGATCTCCTCAATGGAGCTATAGATGTCGACAAGCCTCCTCAAACCCTCACACATTGTATCAACAGTTGTGGAGGGTGAAGAGATGCATGCATCTAGGATGCACAACTCCTCTTCAACTTTGGAGTGGGGCCTAGAAGGCAAACTAATTGATCTTTGGTGGAAAGCCATTCTTATTGCTAGAACTCTGCCTCTGTATTGAGTCTGAGAGATGAGAAAGAGAGGAAAACTTTGGTTTGATGGGTCTAGCTTTGAGCTGAGGCCTATTTATACAAGACACGGGATCAAATGGATGGTAGACAAACAGAATCCTGCCAGTTAGCCTCCCGATGCTGTCTATTGTAGTTTGAGATCTGGCAGCAGCATGTGGAATCGCTCACGTTGTTCAAAATTTTAATGCATTGCCATCTATCTTCGAAGTGAGCTATCACATTGTGATGTCCCAACTATTGGCAGCAAGAACCAGCAGGTTAGTTCACTCTACCGGTGGATCTTCCATAATTGCATGCTGTAGTAGAGTGCTTCCTGAGTATTAGTTTTTGCAATGCATGTTATCAATTTTTTTATGCTCTTGTTAGTTTCAACAAGTGCTCCATCATGTGTAATCCATGCTGCTTACACGCAGCACCTCGTGTGTTGTGTGTATTGAAGCTGTTCTGTTTTTGCTGCAGCAGCTAGATCCACTATACATGGATCCTTTGTTTGCTACTGAGGCAACAAATGGCATCAGAGTGACATGTCTCACATGGCACATCATATATCAAGTTGACTGTAGAAGAGAAGCTAATGAAAGTAGTATCGTTAACTTGACACATATTTTGTAATTCATATGCTGGGTTGTGCAAATTATGTTAATCAGAAAGGGAATAATACTGACATTGCATTGCATAATCACATCATGCAAATCAACAATATGTGAGGACCAAGTGCACAGCAAGAATTAGATCAAAACTTTTGTCTCTTTCATGTATGTTTTTTTTTTTCTGTGCAGTAAGTCTAACATGTACAAATGGGAAGGATCATCAAATCCTCTAAAAGGCGGGTGCCAATCACAGGGGATCAGAGTTGGTGTATGATCTATCTACAAGCTAAGAGCATTCAAAAGAGAAACTCTGCTCTGGATCAATCTTCTGAACAAAGTCTCGACTTCGTTCTCAAGATCAATGATTTCCAACTCCAATGCCTGTAATTGGTTCTCCTGGCATGCAACCCTTGTCTTCTGGAATGCTTTGGAGACAAGGGACCACTTGCTGGAACTTGGCACTGCAATCTGATTTGACAGGAGATGCAAAGTTGCTTCAAGCACCGAGAGAGTGATCTCTCTGGCATCAGCCAACAGCTTCACCACCCTACAACTCTCCTGATCAGCTGTTCTAGCAGTCTTCTTGCTGATCTTCCTGAATTGTTTCTGCGCCTTCTTGGTCAGGCGGACGTAAGACTGGACTGCTGCATCGTCGCCTCTCTTGATGGCCAACAACATCTCCAGGGTGCTCGCCTTGAGCTCGGAGAAGCTCTCTTGCATGGCGTTGCAGAGATCAAGCAAGGTGAGTGACCTCTCCAGCTCTTGCTCCACAGCTTTCCTTTGCTGAAGCTGGCAAAGGCTAGCTTGGCTGCTGGGCAAGCACATGATCTCATCCATGCAGCTGTACACATCTGCAAGCCTCCTGAAACCATTGCACATTGTTTGCATGGTTGCAGAGGGTGAAGAGATCATCTCCTTGATGCTCTGCAGCTGTTCTTCAACATCGATTTTGCCGGAGCGAGGGCTGGATGGCACACTCGCGGATCTCGTGTGGAATGCCATGGCTGGGATGGAAACTGAACGACTTGTTTCTCTTGGAATTTTAAGAGAAGAGATAAGACAGATTGCTTTTCAATGTGGTTGACACCCTACCATTGCTCTCTGTTTATATAACCAAGAAAGAAGAAGAAGTCTCATTGTTGGACCAGCAGACAGAAAGAATCTCATCGAAAATTGATGGAAGTCTTGTTCTGCAACAGTAGCCACCATCTCCACAACATGTCTCTGTTTCTTTAATCTTAATCATGCTTTGCCCGATGTAAGAGGCAGCATCTTGTTTCTGTTTCTTTAAGCTTGTGAACTAGCTGTCATGTCTCAACGGAAACTGGAGACAAATTCATCTGCACGAGCGCGTGAAGTTCAGTTTAATGCCAGATCCAGATCGTGAGATCTGTGATGAGCAAACAATGCGATGCAGTGAGAGGAGATGAGCTGTGGTTGCTGTTGCAACCGTGCAAAGAGTTTGACTTCGCATCGTGTGTTTATCTGTTCGTTGGTCGCAGATATCGCCGTGTGCATTTTTTTTTTTTGGAAAGGAATATAGCCATGTATTTGCTTTTGCTGATGCTACAAATTACACAATGATTTAGTCCATTATTTCTGAGACGATCTGTGTTGAACAACCACCAAGCTTGTCGAGCTGTCATGTTTACTAGTCTCTCTTTTTTTTTTGGCCTTTTAAAACCTGTTTCAAATAATCCACACGGGTGTCTAATCTAATATGCGAAATTGCGATTTGCGAACCAATTCGCTTGTGTCCCCGGAATTCTTTCTTACAGGAACATTAATAGGCGCTATTCTCGTGTGTTTACTTAGACTTAATGATGTGCTTTTGCAAACCATGAAATATGATTTTTTTTGTATATTTTCTACTCCTACTCATCAACATGTCAATATGAGATCATATAATATTTTCTCCCTAACTATGCTAAAATTGTTCAAATTTTATAGGATAAAATTTGCATTTGCCCATCTGGTGGCCCGTAGTTTAATGGGCCAAACTGAAGATCATCCGGCCCAACAAGAGCCCATGAATCCACCCACTACCAACCCACGTGTTGGTTTTCCTCTCCCTTTCCTCTCTCCGAAAAAGGAAAAAGAAAAATGTCTTCGTCTCCGACTCCGATTGTCGCCGGAGAAGCGGAGAAGGCGGTGATGGAGGCAAGTGAGAGGCGGAGAAGGCGCCGGCCCGCTGCCGATCGCCGAATGCAGGTGAGCGCCACTACCTCCGGCTGGAACCTGGAAGGGAGTCTCCTCGGCAAACTCGAGGTCTCCATCGGTTTTGACGGAGGTATTCCACTAACCCTAACTCAGTAGCTTACTGCATTTTACCAATGGTTTGCGGTCCGAGTCGGATCCTTTGCAGAGTCGACGGTCGAGTGAATGAATAGAGCCAAGTGAATAGTTCTTGTGATTTCGCATTAATCGACTTTTGTTGGTGTCGTCAGATAATTCTGTACGTATTTCACAAATCACATGGTGTATTTTGCAGACTACATTCAGACATGAATAATCAGACTGTGGATGAAATCAGAAGCACGCAGGGAATTTCACAACATGAGCTTGACCAAAACTTTTGTTCTCTATTTGTATGGAGTTTTCTGTACATTCCTACATATACAATGAGACACAGATCAGCAGATCCTTTAAAAGACGGATGCCAATCGCTGGGTGTCGAGTGAAAAACTTATGGAGTATCTAAGAGCTAAGGATGTTCAGGAGAGAAACTCTGCTCTGAACTAATTTCCTGAACAGATGTCCTGCTCCGCTCTCAAGATCTCCGATACTGCACTCTAACACCTGCAATTGCTCCTCCTCGCAAACAACTGATTTCTTCTTGTTGAATGCCTTGGAAACAAGTGATTGTTTGGGCATTTCAATCTGCTTCGACAATAGATGCAGTGTGGACTCCAGAACAGAGGTGGTGATCTCTCTGGCCTCCCTCAATAGCCTGGCAATCCTGCAGTCCTCCTTTTCGTAAGCAGCCTTCTTTACAGTCTTCTTGAATTGTTTCTTCGCCTTCTTCACCAAGCGAACGTATGACTGGATCTTGGCTTGAACAGCGGCATCATCTCCTTTTCTGAGAGCCACTTGCAGATCTTGAATGATGGCCTTCAACTCTGTGAAGTCCTCATGTATCGTGTTGCATAGATCTACTAGCTCAAGGGAGCACTCCATTTCTCCATCCAACATTTTCCTTTGTTGGGAGGAGAAAGCATGGTTGCTAGGAAGGCACATGATCTCCTCAATGGAGCTATAGATGTCGGCAAGCCTACTCAAACCCTCACACATTGTATCAATGCTAGTGGAGGGTGAAGAGATGCATGCATCTAGGATGCACAGCTCCTCTTCAACTTTAGAGTGAGGCCTAGAAGGCAAGCTAATTGATCTTTGGTGGAAAGCCATGTCTGTTGCTAAAACTCTCTCTGTTGAGGCTGAGAGATGAGAAAGGGAGGAAAATTTTGGTTTGATGTGTCTAGTTTTGTGCTGAGGCGTATTTATATAGAGGATATACAAGACACGGTATCAATTGGATGGTAGACAAACAGAATCCTGCCAGTTCACCTACCGATGCTGTCTATCATGTTTTGAGATCTGGCTGCAACACATGGTTCTCTTGTATGTTGTTCAAATTGTTAATGCACTGCCCTCTATCTTCCATGTGCGCTATCACATTGTCATGTCCCAACTATTGGCAGCAAGAACCAGCAGGTTAGTTCACTCTACTGGTGGATCTTGGCATATTTGCATGCTCTCAAGGGATTATATTAATATAGTGCTACCAGAGTATTATTTTGCCATGCGTGTCATCTATTTTTTATGCTCTTGTTAATTTCAACTAGTGTTCTGTTATGCATACAGTCCATGATGCTTACACGCTTAGCCTCGTGTGTTGTAGCTGGCCTTTTTTAGCTGCAGTAGCAAGATCCACTACACATGGATCCTTTGCTTGCTGGTGAGGCAGCAAATGGAATCAGAGTGACATGGCCCACGTGGCCATTTCATGGCTCTATGGCACATCATATATCAATATGACTATAAAAAAGAAAAGAAAAAAGAAAGTAATATTGCTAACTTGAGACATATATCTCATAATTTATGTGGCGTCTGTCAAAGTTTAGTAATCACGAAGGCAATAAATACTGACATTGCATTGTATAATTTGATAATGTAACTCGGCAATATGTGTGGACCAAGTGCACGACAAGAATTAGTTCAAAACTTTTCTTTTTCATGTATGTTTTTTTCTCCTGTACAGTAAGAGTCTATAGTATATACAGATGGGAACAATCAGCAATCCTTTAAAACACGGATGCCAATCGCAGGCTCTTAAGAGCATCAGATTGTAAGGACAGAGGAATGTCTATGAGCTAAGAATGTTGAGGAGAGTAACCCTGCTCTGGACCAATCTCCTGAACAGAAGTCCTGCTCCAGCCTCAAGATCTCCGATGCAGCACTCTAACACCTTCAGTTGCTCCTCATTGCATATCACTGAGTTTTTCTTCTGGAATGCCTTGGAGATGAGAGACAATTTTGGCATCTGGATTTGCTTCGACAAAATGTTCATTGTTGACTCAAGTAGAGCGGTAGTGATCTCTCTAGCCTTGCTCAACAGCTTGACAATCTTGCACTCCTTGTCTGAGGCAACCTTCATCACAGTTTTCTTGAAAAGTTTCTTTGCCTTCTTCACCAAGCGAATATATGACTGGATCTTGGCTTGAACAACTGCATCATCTCCTTTTCTGAGAGACACTTGGAGATCTTGGATGATGGCCTTCAACTCAGTGACGACCTCGCTCATAGCATTGCAGAGATCCAGCAGCTGAAGGGAGCATTCTGTCTCTCCGTCCAACAACTTCCTCTGCTGGGATAAGCACACCTGGTTGCTTGGCAGGCACATGATCTCTTCAATAGAGCTGTAGATGTCCCCAAGCTTCCTCAAACCATCAGAGATTGCCTCGATGGTCAGGCAGGGTGACGTGATGCATGTCTCTATGCTGTGCAGCTCCTCTTCAGCGTTGGAGAGAGGCCTAGATGGCAAGCTAATTGATCTTTGGTGGAAAGCCATGTCTGTTGCTAAAACTCTCTGTGTTGAGTCTGAGAGATGGGAAGGCGAGGAAAGTTATGGTTTGATGTGTCTAGCTTTGTGCAGAGGCCTATATATTCTGTGGATGTGCTAGACTCTGCATCATTTGGATGGTAGACAAACAGAACCCTGCCAGTTCAGCTCCCTGATGCTGTCTGTCATGGTTTGAGATCTGGCAGCAGCATTAAACAGCACATGGAATCTCTTATACGGTGTTCAATTATGTAATATACTGCCATCTATCTTCTAAATGAGTTACAACATCATCATGTCTCAGCTATTGGCAGCAAGAACAAGTAGGTTAGTCCACTCTACTTGTGGATCTTGACATAATTGCATGAACTCAAGGCATTATTCTAATTGATTGCTTCCAGAGTGGTATTGTTGATATATGCGTTATATATATATATATTTTGTTACGCCTCTTGTTAATTTCAACATGTGTTCTATTATGCGCAATCAGTGCTTCTTGCAGTCTCAACCTCGTGTATTGCTTGCCTATTTTAGCTGTGGAGCAAGATCCATTGTTCAAGGATCCTTTGCTTGCTACAAGTATACTATCATGTATAATACATACTGCTTGCATGCTTAACCTCGTGTATTGGAGCTGGCCTGTTTTAGCTGCAGCAGCAAGATCCACTGTACATGGATCCTTTGCTTGCTGCCGAGGCAACAAATGGCATCAGAGTGACATGGCCCACATGGCCATTGCATACCCATATGACACATAACAAATCATCATGATTAGGGATACACTTGCATGCGTGCTCTAACAATTGTTTAACTGAGAATGCTAGTAAGTAGTATGGTTCTATGTGTGCTATTAATTGATTAAGTAGTTGGTTTATCAAGCCGCTTAGATTGTGCTAATTACCAGCTGACATGCTATAGTCATGACAGCAAGATCTACTGTATAAGAAACCTTTGTGTAAATGAGAAAAGCATGCCAATGGAGGATGGCTGGACTAGGTCGCCGAGACACTATCCTGTTATTTTTTAGACCATATATGAATCGACAGATCAAATTAGCTTTACTTAGAAAGCCATCATAAATCTTACATCATACAGGTAAAAGCAAAAAGGCTGGGATCTCCAGTTTGACATCAAGAGCAACAAAACCACCACACAAACTATCCTGATATAACAACCTGTAGCTGCTGCTTTTATGTCATTGGTCACTTGGTCGATCTGCTGCTCTGTGATTTCCTCCAACTTTCTCTGCAGTCCCTTTGATATGTTTTTTTTTTTGCACAACTCAGAGCTCAATCTTGTACTAATTATTGTTTGTATATCACGAAAAAACTTTGGTTCTTATTGGAAAATAGAGGAAATAAATGATCATCTCATTGTTTCGTAGTAAAGAGTGCAGACTTTCTGGCCTGATTTCTAAAAGGAAAAAAGAGTGCAGACTTAAAAGAGAACCTCTGAATTTTATGTTTAATTATTTTCACCGATCAATAGTGAGCATCTTATAGAAAATTATGTATTTTTATAAAAATAATATTTAATTTAAGCACTCTAAAATTCATCTTTTTTGCTTGGCTGCCCTCTGTGAGGTGGAACACAACAGTTTCTGGAAAGGAATCATGGGCATGCATTTAAGGTAAACATAACAGCAAATAGACATCTGAATATGGACTAAAAACTTTTCTTTTCAATTGACTGATTTCCTGTACATTTTTTCATACTCTCATATATATACACAAAATTGTTTTGATGATCAGCAGATCCTCTAAAAGGCAGATGCGGATCACAGGGAACATGAGTTGGTGTATCATCTACAAATTTAGAGCATTCAGAAGAGAGACTCTGCTCTGGATTAATCTCCTGAACAAAGTCTCAACTCCGCTCTCGAGATCAATGATGTCCAACTCCAGCGCCTGCAATTGTTCCTCCTGGCATGCAATCCTTGTCTTCTGGAAAGCCTTGGATACAAGAGACTACCTGCTAGAATTCGGCGTCACAATCTGCTTCAACAAGAGATGCAATGGGGACTCAAGGATTGAGATTGCAGCTTCTCTAGCTTCAGTTAACAGTTTGAGCACCCTGCATCCCTCCGGATCATCAGCAAAAGGCTTCTTGTTAATCTTCTTGAACTGCTTCTGTGTCTTCTTGGTCTGACAGATGAAGGACTTGATATTGGCTTGGACTGCTGCGCTATCACCTCTTTTGATAGCCAATTGCATGCCCTGGATGGTTGCCTTGAGTTCAGAAAAACTCTCTTGCATGGCATTGCAGAGGTCAAGCAAAACAAGAGAGCGCTCAAGCTCTTGCTCTGCTGCTTTCCTTTGCTGTGACTGGGAGATTAGAACTTGGCTGCTGGGATAGCACATGATCTCCTCAATGTTGCTATACACACCTCCAATTGTGCTGAAACCATCGAGCATTGTTTGGACGGTTGCAGAGGGTGAAGAGATGGTTGTCTTCAAGCTCTGAAGCTGTTCTTCAGCATTGGTTTCATTGGAGCAAGGGCTGCAAGGAACACTCATTGATCTGAGGATGGATGCCATGGCTTCTATGGATGCTGTAGTGCCTCCCTTCTCTTGAAATGGAAGAGAAGAGGATAACTGTGCTTAATGGTTTAGACTCGGATATGGTTTTTCTGTATTTATAACAGAAGAAGTAGAAGCAACAATAAGAATCTCATCCATAATGAAAGCTATGCTGCTGCAACAAGGCTACCTATCTCCATGACAAAGAGATGCTTTTTTATGTCTCTAAGGTGTACTCTAATATTTGAGTTCATGATTAACCTGTCATGTCTGCATTGTCACTGGCAAGCTCATCTGCACGGGTGAGTATTTTAATGTCTGATCCAGATTGATGTATTGAGTTCTGTGAGTATGCAGTGAAATGATGAGATAAGGAGCTGGTTGATGATTCTTGCTCTAAGGAAGAACCAGTTGACTTCACCTTGTACTGATCACCCGTGCATCATTGCTGGCATGTTTCTACTAGGGCATTTAGCATCTGGCTGTTGCAATCTCAAGATGATCCACATGCTGTGCAATTTTCTATTATGCATTAGGTGCTCCTAACTAGCCCTATCACATTGTGATGTTTCAGTTTATGGGGTCAAAGAATCAGTATGGCAGCTTACTCTAGTGCTTAGCATTCACATAAATGCATGAGCTAACACTTGTTTTAAAAAAATGCTAGCCGAGTGGTATGTGTTTGATGTGTGTTATTAAGCTGTTAGGTCATTGGTTTATTACTTTATTAGGCAAAGGTTATGCTAATTACCTGCTAGCATGCTATTACAACCTATTAGTCATGACAGCAAGATAGACTATATTATAAACTTTCTGTGGATGATAAAAGGCACGTCCATTTCATTATTTCATAGCAAAGAGTGCAAATTTCAGAAGGAAATTTCAAACTTTTTGTACAACAATCAGTAATGGTGAGCATCTTATTTATAATTTATGTTTTTCCTCTAAGTAAACTTTAACTCACACCAAAATACGAGTGATAGTTTGGCCATTCTCAGTGTGATACTGTGAGGTGAAATAAGATTTTCTGGGAAGGATTCATGGTCATGCAGAAAGCTAAGAAAAACAGCAAAGTTGATAACTCAACATGAATAAAAAAATATTTCAGTATCCCTGTACATTTTGTCATTTCCTCATATATATACACATATCAAAATTGTTTTGATGACCAGCAGATCCTCTAAAAGGCGGACGCGGATCACAGGCAGATACACATATCTAAATCTACATGCTTAGAGCATTCAGAAGAGAAACTCTGCTCTGTATCAATCTCCTGAATAAAGTCTCAACTCCGCTCTCCAGATCAATGATGTCCAACTCCAGGGCCTGCAATTGTTCCTCCTGGTATGCAAGCCTTGTCTTCTGGAAAGCTTTGGATACAAGAGACCACCTGGTAGAATTTGGCGTCACAATCTGCTTCAACAAGAGATGCAGTGAGGACTCGAGCATTGAAATTGCAGCCTCTCTAGCTTCAACTAACAGCTTGAGCACCCTGCATCCCTCCTGATCATCAGAAGCAGACTTCTTGCAAATCTTCTTAGACTGCTTTTGTGCCTTCTTGGTCAGACGGATGCAGGACTTGATATTGGCTTGAACAGCTGTGTGATCACCTCTTTTGGTAGTCGTCTGCATGTCCTAGATGCTTGCCTTAAGTTCAGAAAAACTCTCTTGCATGGCATTGCAGAGGTCAAGCAAGACAAGAGAGCGCTCAAGCTCTTGCTCTGCTGCTTTCCTCTGCCGTGACTGGCAAAGGAGAACTTGGCTTCTGGGAAAGCACATGATCTCCTCAATGTTGTTGTACACACCCCCAATGCTCTTGAAACCATTGAGCATTGTTTCGATGGTTGCAGAGGGTGAAGAGATGGTTGCTGTCAAGCTCTGAATTTGTTCTTCAACATTGGTTCCGTTAGAGCAAGGGCTGGAAGGCACACTTGTAGATCTGAGGATGGATGCCATGGCTTCTGTGGATGGTGTAGTGCTTCCTTTTTTTTCTGAAGGAATGGAAGAGAACAAGAGAAACTGTGTTACAGTGTTTTAGACCCAGGTATAGTCTGCATATTTATAGCAGAAGTAGTAGAAGCAACAGCATTACAGCAAGAATCTCATTGATAATGAAAGCTGTGCTGCTGCGACAAAGCCACCCATCTCCATGACAAACACATGCTTTTTTATGTGTCCTCAGTATGATATGCATTTCTAACTCTAATATTTAAGTTCATGATCAGCCTGTCAAGCCTGCCGCATCAATGGCAAACTCGTTTGCACGAGTGAGTAGTTTAAAGTCAGATCCAGATCGATGTAGTTACATCGGTGAGCATGCAGTGGAATTATAAGAGAAAATGAGCTGGTCTATTATTCTTGGTGGAAGGAACAACTACTTGACTTCACCTCCAGGTTCCAGTACAACACCTCCAGGTTCTGACCACCTGTGCATCATCGCTGGCATGTTTACTAGTGCATTTAGCATCTATTGTTACAAGCTTGCAATCTCAAGATGATCCACATGGTGTGCAATTTTCTGTGATGCATTAGGTGCTCCTAGCTAGTCCTATCACATTTGTGATGTTCCAGTTCCTGGGACCAAGAATCAGCATGGCAGCTTACTCTAGTGCTGGGTCCTGACATATATGCATGATTTACACTTGTTAATGGAGCACGCTTGGTGACTTGTATGGGTTCTATATTTGTTGTTAATTGCTAAGTAGTTGGTTTATTGGACAAATGCTATGTTAAATACCAGCTGGCATGCTAGTAGTCATGATGACAATATATGTTGTATAATTATTATCATGCAAATGAGAAAAGCATTACCATTTCATCATCTCATAGTAAAGGGCACAGACTTCAAAGAAAAATTTAAAACTTTCTTATTACTGGCTCTACATCATCCAGGAATGGTGAGCATCATATTGATACTTTATGTTTTTCCTGCCTTTAGACTGTAACTTGAGCACTCTAAAATTCAAATGATTGTTTGGCGCCTTCATTGCTTTAAAAGCGGTAAAAGTTGACAACTAGCATGGACCGAAATCTTTTCTTTTCAACTGACTGATTTACTATACATAACTATTTGTCATTTCCTCATATATCTATAATTCTATATACACACATTGAAAATTGTTTTGGTGATCAGCAGATCCTCTAAAAGGTGGATACAGATCACAGGGGGTCAGAGTTAGTTCATCATCTATCTACAAGCTTAGAGCATTCAGAAGAGAAACTCTGATCTGGATCATTGTCCTGAACAAAGTCTCAATTCCACTCTCGAGATCAATGATGGCCAACTCCAACGCCTGCAATTGCTCCTCCTGGCATGCAAGCCTTGCCGTCTGAAATGCCTTGGAAACAAGCGACCACTTGCTAGTATTTGTTGTCGCGATCTTCTTCGACAAGAGATGTGAAGAGGACTCAAGCATTGAGATGGCGACCTCTCTAGCTTTGGCCAACAGCTTGATCACCCTGGTTGCCTCCTGGTCAACTGAAGCAGCCTTCTTGCTGATCTTTTTGGACTGCTTTTGTGCCTTCTTGGTTAGACGAATGAAACGAAGGATCTTAGCCTGAATAGCTGTGATATCCCCTCTCTTGTGAACCAACTGAATCTCCTGAATGCTTGTCTTGAGCTCAGAAAAACTCTCTTGGATAAAGCTGCAGAGGTCGAGCACCACAAGGGAATGCTCAAGCTCTTGCTCTACTGCTTCCCTCTGTTGACTCTGACAAAGTAGAACTTGGCTGCTTGGCAAGCATATAATCTCCTCAATGTTGTTGTACACAGCTCCAATCCTGCTGAAACCATCGAGCATTGTTTCGATGTTTGCAGAGGGTGAAGAGATGGCTGCCTTCAAGCTCTGCAGCTGTTCTTCAATATTGCTTTTGTTAGAGCGAGGGCTGGATGGCGCACTTGCAGATCTTAGGATGGATGCCATGGTTTCTATATATGTGTGGTTGCTTCCTTTGTTCTTTGGAAATGGAAGAGGAGTTGTGCCTGAATGGTGTAAAGCCAGCTATGTTCTCTCTATTTATAACGAAAGAAATAGAAACAACAGTGAGAATCTTATCAATATTGAAGGTTGTGCTGCTGCAAGAAAGCCACCCACCTCCAAGACAAACTGGTGCTTTTTTATGTCTCCTCGATGTAAGAGGCATAATAAGCCTGTCATGTTTGAATTATTAGCGGCAAACTCATCCGCACGAGTGGTTAGTTTAGTGTCAAATGCAGATCAAGGTAGAGAGATGGGTGAGCGTGCAGTTTAAATGATGAGATGAGAGAAATGGAGCTGGCTGCTGGTGGCTGAGTATTCTTGCTGGAAGGAACAATTAGTTGACTTCACCTCCAGGTTCCAACGCAACACGCTGTACTTGTCTTGTTCTGACCCCCCGTGCATCATCCCTGGCATGTTTCTACTAGTTCATTTAGCATCTGTCTGTTCCAATCTCAAGATGATCCACATGCTGTGCAATTTTCTAGTGATGCATTAGGTGCTCCTAACTAGCCTAATCACATTGTGATGTTCCAGTTCTTGGGACAGAGAATCAACATGTCAGTTCATTTCTGGGTCTTCACATGTGTGCATTCATGCTTTAACACTTGTTTAATGTATTTTTGCAGGCTACCTAGTACTGGTTCTGTTTGTGTTACTGGTTGTTAATTGTTGTTTTATTGGGCATGGGATTTGCTAATTACAAGCTGTCCTCCGGCATGCTATTATTAAGTCAAGTTTGTCTTATGTTATACATATAAACCATGCATCTTCATTCATCCTCATTGCATAGTGCCACTTCTTGGGAAAGAAAATAATTTTGCCAGGTCATTTGCTGATGCCATAGGCATGGATTAAAGTTTTCACTAAAGTTCATATAGTGAAATTGAAAGGACAACATGAGCTTAAAACTTGTATTTCAACTGACTGATTCTCTGTACATTTCATCGCTTCCTCTTATATACTCGTATCAGAAAATTGTATACAATGATTAGGTGCTCTTAACTAGTCCTGTCACATTTTGATGTTCCAGATCATGGATAAACAATCAGCATGGCTATTCTAATGTATGCCTTCACACAAATGCATGCTCTATTTCTTGTTTAATGGAGCATGATAGGGCAAATGTTGCGGGTTCTATTTGTGTTATTAATTGTTAGGTAGTTTTTTTTATTGGATAAAGGTTATGCTGATTACCAGCTGGCATGCTCTAAGTTATGACAGCAAGATCTATTGTATAATAATTTTCCCTTGAATGAGAAAAACATGACCATCTCCCATCTCATAGTACATGGTGCAGACTTCAAAGGGAAGTTTTAAACTTTATGTATAACTGTTTTTACAACATCCAGGAACAGTGAGAATCTTATTTATAATCTATGTTTTTTCATATAGATAACTTTTAACTTAAGTACTCTAAAATTCAAGTTAATTGTTTGGCTGCTTTCAGTGTGAGGTGAAATAAGTTTTTTTTTTCTGGAAAAATCATATGGTTATGCAGACAAGCTGTAAAAGCACTAAAATTGACAGCTGAAGCATGGACCAAAATCTTTTTTCTTTAAACTAATTGATGTCATGTACATTTAGACATTTTGTCATTTCCTCTCATATACACACTGGAAAATTGTTCTGATGATCAACAGATCCTCTAAAAGGCGGATGCAGCAGATCACAGGGAGTCAGAGTCTACAAGCTTAGAGTCTACAAGCTTAGAGCATTCAGAAGAGAAACTCTGATCTGGATCAATCTCCTGAACAAAGTCTCAACTCCGCTCTCGAGATCGACGATGACCAACTCCAACACCTGCAGTTCCTCCTCCTGGCATGCAAGCCTTGTCTTCTGAAATGCCTTGGAGACAAGTGACCACTTGCTAGAATTTGGTGTTGATATCTTCTTCGACAAGAAATTTGAAGAGGACTCGAGCATTGTAATAGCAACATCTCTAGCTTCGGCCAACAGCTTGATCATCCTGGAGCTGTTCTTGTCAGCTGCATCAAACTTCTTGCTGATCTTCTTCGACTGCTTTTGCACCTTCTTGGTCAGACGAGTGAAAGATATGATCTTGGCCTGAACAGCTGTAGCATCCCCTCTCTTGTGAGCCAACTGCATCTCCTGAATGCTTGTCTTGAGCTCAGAAAAACTCTCTTGGATAGAGTTGCAGAGGTCGAGCAGCACAAGGGAATGCTCAAGCTCCTGCTCTACTGCTTTCCTTTGCTGATCCTGACAAAGTAGAACTTGGCTGCTTGGCAAGCATATTATCTCCTCAGTGTTGTTGTACAAAGCTGCAATCCTGCTGAAACCATCAAGCATTGTTCCGATGGTTTCAGAGGGCGAAGAGATGGCTGCCTTCAAGTTCTGCAGCTGTTCTTCAACACTGGTCTTGTCAGAGCGAGGGCTGGATGGCTCACTTGTAGACCTGTGGATGGATGCCATGGTTTGTGTAGATTGTGTAGTGTTTCCTTTGTTCTCTGGAATTGGAAGAGAAGAGGAATTGTGCCAGAGTGGTGTAAACCCAGCTTCCTCTCCCTATTTATAACGAAAGAAATAGAAGCAACAGCAAGAATCCCATCGATGTTGATGATTGTGCTGCTACAACAAAGCCGTCCATCTCCAAGACAAACTGGTGCTTTCTTATGTCTCCTCGATGCAAGATGCATTGCTAACTCTCATGCTTAAGCACATTAAGCTTGTCATTTCTGAATTATCAGCGGCAAACTCATCTGCACGAGTGTTTAGTTTAGTGTCAGAGGCAGATCAAGGTAGTAGCTGGTGGTGGCTGATGATTCTTTGCTGGAGGAAACAACTGGTTGACTTCACCTCCAGGTTCCAACGCAGCACGCTGTGCTTATCTTGTTCTGACCACCCGTGTATCATCGCTGGCATGTTTGTACTAGTGCCTTCAGCAATTAGCATCTAGCAGTTGCAATCTCAAGATGATCCACATGCCATGCAATTTTTCTACCGATGCATTAGGTGCTCCTAAGTCCTAACTAGGCTGAACACAATATGGTGTTCCAGTTCCTGGGACAAAGAATCAGCATGGCTGTTCATTGCTGGGTCTTCACATGCATGCATCCGTGATTTAACACTTGTTTAATATAATTTGCAAGCTGACTAGTACTGGTTTGGTTCGTGTTATCGTTTGTTAAGTTTTTTTTTTACTGTAAAGCATGCATCTTAGTCTTTGCATATGTGCCACCTGTTGAGTGGAAAAATACTTTTGGCAGGTGTACATAATCTTGTATGTCATGGCCTGATGAACATGGATTAAACATTAATTGGAAAGTTGCTCTTTGTCAATAAAGTGAAATTAGCAAGAGAGAACATGGACCAAAAACTTTTCTTTTCAAATTGACTGATCCCCTGTACATTTGAATATTTGATCATTTTGTCTCGTACGCTCGTTGCAAAACTGTTTTGATGATCAGCAGATCCTCTAAAAGACGGACGCATACAGATCATGTCAGGAGTTGGTGTTTGCATGATCTATCTCAGCCATCTCATCTACAAGGTGAGTGTGTTGAGAATGGAGACCCTGCTCTAGATCAGTCTCCTGAAGAGAACATGAACTCCATTCTCAAGACCAGCAATCTCCAACTCCAACAACATCTGCGACTGTTCCTCCTCACAGTCAACTCTCTTCTTTCAGACAAGCTGGGATGATGACGACGAGGAGATGTGGTTTCATCGCTGAATTATCAGCAGACAGCATGGATCTTCTAGTTGGAGGTGCCATTCGTGCATTTGTGGATTTCTAGTTGAGAGCTTGCATGCGAGGCTGTCATGTCGCAGTTGTTGCAGGCAGCAAACTCTGCACGAACGCCTACTTTGTGTGTAAACTGTGTTAACATATCCTAGATCAAGATCGTGAGATCGTCTTCGAGCCTGCGACGAAATGAGACACACCCAATCATTCAAGGCAGCATGCTATTTGGGGGTGGCATCAGGTTTGATGATCTAGTATAAGCTAGCCAAATTTATAATTCGTTACAAGTATAGAAGTGTAGCAAAATCGTTTTCTGAAGGATGCTAATTTTTCTTTTATAGTGGGCTCGAATGACCTAAGATGACAGATAGGAAAAGCCCATAAGGCCCAAAGGATGGAAAGCCGGCCCAGGAGAGGCTTCCTACTCCGTCGTCTTCCCCGTCTCACCGGAGAAGTCAGGCAAGGGAGGGTGGAGCGGGAGAGGCCACATCGCCGGCGGCGGCGGCGGCGTTGGGGACCCACCCGACGGAAGAATTCTGCAGCCTCTGTTTAGTCCCAAGAATCTGCAGGGGTCGAGCGAGGTATGCATCTATCTATTACTTGTATTGCTCTGTAACCTGCGTGCTGCAATGCCTCGTGAGCCATCTAGATTCTTCTCTACTGCTGTGCTGATGCTCGAGTTCATGGGTGAATCAGGGATCCATTTCGAAATCGTTCTGCGCAGTTTGGATCTCTCCGGTCTGCATGCAGTTTTCTCACTTCATCTGACATATTTTTGTTGGTACTCCTCCTATCCTACCACATTAGATCTGTGAATACTAGTACATGTTTACACAATTTTTTTAATAAACATTTCCTTCTGAACGTGATGCATATGATTCCTCCAATATAAATAAAGAAAATGATGTATGCACCATTCTAGGTCTTGATCATCCATCTAACATTGGAAAGTAATACATTGTTGCCAGCTAAACTGCTAATTGCAAGCTTTAATCCCTGAAGCTTGGGACTGGCATGTTTCACAAGAGTAGTTCAAGATGCACCAAACACTGATTGAGCACTAATTTATGGACTTGAGCGGGTGTGAGGTGAGGTAACATGGCCACATGAATATACAAACAAGTACTCCTCAGAAGATATAAACAAAAAACAAGGACATTATGGGCATTTGCGTGTAATGTTCCTGTCTAGAGGTAGAGCACGTGTATCCCCATAGCACATCACATATCAATATGACTGTAAAAATATTAAATAAATGTAAATAATATCATTACCGTGGCGCATATTTTCCATAAATCATTGTGGGTTGTCCGATGTATATTCATCACAAATGCAAATAGAACATTACACAGTCACATCATGTATCTCAGTAATATATAAGGATTGGATGCACAGCAAGAATTAGATCAAAATTGTTTATTTCTTTCATCTATGTATTTTTTTCTCTGTACAGTATGTCTATAACATATACACATCAGAAGGATCAGCAAATCCTTTTAAAATGCGGATGCCAATCGCAGGTCCTTAAGACTGTCAGATCTTGAGGAGTATCTATGAGCTAAGAATGTTGAGGAGAGTAACCCTGCTCTGGACCAATCTCCTGAACAGAAGTCCTGCTCCAGCTTCAAGATCTGCAATGCAGCACTCTAAGGCCTGCAACTGCTCCTCATTGCACATCACCAGGTTTTTCTTCTGGAATGCCTTGGAGATGAGAGACGATTTTGGCATCGCAATTTGCTTTGACAAGAGGCACAATGTTGAGTCGACTAGAGAGGTAGTGATCTCTCTAGCCTTGCTCAAAAGCTTGACCATCTTGCAGTCCTCCTTGTCGGAGACAACCTTCTTCGCAGTCTTCTTGGAATGTTTCTTTGACTTCTTCAACAAGCGGATGTATGACTGGATCTTTGCTTGGACTATTGCATCGTCTCCTTTTCTCAGAGACATTTGCAGATCTTGGACGATGGCCTTCAACTCGGTGAAGACCTCATTCATAGTGTTGCAGAGATCCAGTAGCTCAAGGGAGCATTCCATCTCTGCATCCAACAACTTCCTCTGCTGGGGTGAGCAAACTTGGTTGCTAGGAAGGCACATGATCTCCTCAATATTGTTGTAGATGCCCCCAATCCTCCTCAAGCCATCAGAAATCGCCTCGATGGTCAGTGAAGGTGAAGAGATGCATGCCTCTATGCTGTGCACCTCCTCTTCAACTTTGGAGATAGGCCTAGAAGGCAAGCTAATTGATCTTTGGTGTAAAGCCATGTCTGTTGCTAAAACTCTGAATCTCTCTGTTGAGTATGAGATGGGGAGAGGAAAGTTTTGGTTTGATGTGTCTAGCTTTGTGCTGAGGCTTATTTATACAGAGGATGTGCAAGACACATCAACTGGATGGTAGACAAACGGTATCCTGCCTGTTTACTTCCCAGATGCTGTCTATCATGGTTGGAGATCTGGGAGCATCATATGGAATCTCTTGTAAGTTGTTCAAATTTTTAATGCACTGCCATCTATCTTCCAAGTGAGCTATCACATTGTCATGTCCCAACTATTGGCAGCAAGAACCAACAGGTTAGTTCACTCTACCAGTGGATCTTGGCATAATTGCATAGTCTCAAGGGATTTATCTAATAGGGTGCTACCAGAGTATTATTGCTGACATGCGTGTTATCTATGTTTTATGCTCTTATTAATTCCAACATGTGTTATATCATGTGCAATCCGTGCTGCTTACACGCTTAACCTCTTGTATTGGAGCTGGCCTGTTTTAGTTAGCTTCAACAGCAAGATCCACTGTACAAGGATCCTTTGCTTGTTGCTGAGGCAACCAACTGATGCAGCACTTTAATACCTGCAACTGCTCCTCATTACACATCTCTGAGTTTTTCTTTTGGAATGCCTTGGAGATGAGAGACAATTTTGGCATCTAGATTTGCTTCGACAAAAGGTTCATTGTTGACTCGAGTAGAGAGGTAGTGATCTCTCTAGCCTTGCTCAACAGCTTGACCATCTTGCCGTCCTCCATGTCTGACAACCTTCTTCACAGCCTTCTTGGAATATTTCTTCACTTGCTTCACCAAGCGGATGTATGACTGAATCTTTACTTGAACAACTGCATCATCTTTTTTTCTTAGGGACACTTGGAGATCTTGGATGATGGCCTTCAACTCAGTGAATACCTCACTCGTAGCATTGCAGAGATCCAATAGCTGAAGGGAGCTGTCTCACCATCCAACAACTTCCTCTGCTGGGATGAGCAAACTTGGTTGCTAGGCAGGCACATGATCTCCTCAATAGTGAAGTAGATAGATGTCCACAAGCCTCCTCAAACCATCAGAGATCATCTGACAGCAACATATGGAATCTCTTGTATGTTGTTCAATTCTTTTCATGTGTTGCCATTGTCATGTCACAACTATTGGCAGCAAGAACCAGCAGGTTAGTTAACTCTAATTGTGGTCTTGGCATAATTGCATGCTTTCATTGGATTATTTTAATGGAATGCTACCATTATTGATACTTGAGTTATCTATTTTTTATGCTTTTGTTATTTCAACATGTGTTCTATTAGTATTATGTGCAACCCATGCTGTTTGTACGCTTAACCTTGTGTATTGGAGCTAGCCTGTTTTAGTTGCTGTAGCAAGATCCAGTTAGAAGGATATTTTTGCTTGCTGCTAAGTCAACAAACGGCATCTGAACTGACATGGGCCACATGGCTATTTCGTAATAAAGAATTTCTAAAGTGAATTCGAACTATCTATGCTCACTGTTTGTATAACAATCCAAATGATGAGCACTCCATGCATTTTCTAAGAAAATTATATTTGTTGTGCCACTGCTTGCATAAACAGCGTATTCGACAAAAAGAAATTGACAGTGTCCTTTTTTTCCCTCCAAGTCGAGGCACATACCAGGTGAGTCAATGAGTTTCTTGACCATTACATCGTACATGGTTAAAGTGTAGCTGTAGTGATAAACTGGAAACATGTCACAAGATAATTTGATCTTGTTGCGCACACTATAATCATATTTTACTTTGCTTAAACATAAAGGTTTTCTTCTCTTTCTTTCTGTACTTAAAAAAGGGGCTTTATTGTATAGATGCATATCAGTCCTCCCAAAAAATGTAAAAGTATCTATAGACAAATCATACCGCAAATTTAGGCAGGTAATGTTTTTTTAGTAAATGTGAGCTTTAAGCCTTGTAGTTTGGGCTTGGCACGCTTCATGATTGTAGTTCGGATGCACCGATCAAAGATCATGTACTAATTTTCATGCCTAAAGGAGATATATCTATCGCCATATGCCATATCAGTATATAACAAAAATCATTTGGAGTGCTTGCTGTGCAATCTATATTCATCACAAAGGCAATAATACTATCATAGTGTTGGATAATCACATCATATATCTGGTAGAATATGAGGATTCAGTTCACAACAAGAATTAGATCAAAATTGTGTTTCTTTCATCGATAACTTTTTTCTGTACACTATACATCTATAACATATACAAAGTAAGGATCAGCAATCCTTTAAAAGGCAGATGCCAATCGCAGGGTCGTAACTCTTAAGTGTGACAAATCTTGTGGAGTATCTATGAGCTAAGAATGTTCAGGAGAGTAACCCTGATCTGGACCAATCTCCTGAATAGAAATCCTGCTCCAGCTTCAAGATCTCCGATGCAGCACTCTAAAACCTGCAACTGCTCCTCATTGCATATAACAAAGTTTTTCTTCTGGAATGCCTTGGGGATGAGAGATAGTTTTGGCATCTCGATTTGCTTCGACAAGAGGTGTGTAGTTGACTCGAATAGAGAGGTAGTGATCTCTCTAGCCTTGTTCAACAGCTTGACTATCCTGCAGTCCTTGTCTGAGACAACCTTCCTCACAGTCTTCTTGGATTGTTTCTTTGCCTTCTTCACCAATCTGATGTATGACTGGATCTTGGCTTGAACAACTGCATCTTGTCCTTTCCTGAGAGACATTTGGAGATCTTGAATGATGGCCTTCAACTCAGTGAAGACCTCGCTCATAGCATTGCAGAGATCCAGTAGCTCGAGGGAGTATTCTGTCTCTCCATCCAACAACTTCCTTTGCTGAGATGAGCAAACTTGGTTGCTAGGCAGGCACATGATCTCCTCAATAGAGCTGTAGATGCCCCCAAGCCTCCTCAAACCATCAGAGATCGTCTCGATGGTCAGGGATGGTGAAGAGATGCACGCCTCTATGTTGTTCAGCTCCTCTTCAACGTTGGAGAGAGGCCTAGAAGGCAAGCTAATTGTTCTTTGGTGGAAAGCCATTTCTGTTGCTAAACTCTCTCTCTGTTGAGTCTAAGAGATGAGAAGTAGAGGAAAGTTTTGGTTTGATGTGGCTAGCTTTGTGCTGAGGCTTATTTATACAGAAGATGTGCAAGACACATCATCAGCTGGACGGTAGACAAACAGAATCCCGCCAGTTCAGCTCCAAGATGCTGTCTATCATTGTTGAGATCTGACTGCAGCATATGATCTCTTCGCTGTGCAGTGTTTTAATGTGTTGCCATTTATCTTCCAAGAGAGCTATCACATTGATGTCCCAACTATTGGCAACAAGAACCAGCAGGTTAGTTCACTCTACCGGTGGCTCTTGCCTCTTGGCATAATTACACGCTTTCAAGGGATTATTTTAATAGAGTGCTACCAGAATATTATTGTTGACATACGTGTTATCTAATTTCTAATGCTCTTGTTAATTTCAACTAGCGTTAATGTGCAATCCATGCTGCATAGGTGCTTAACCTCGTTTATTGGAGCTGGCCTGTTTTGGCTGCAGGTGCAAGATCCACTGTACATGGATCCTTTGCTTGCTAGTGAGGATACAGATGGCATCAGAGTGACTAAGCTCACATGGACATTTCGTAGCCCTATGGCACATCATAGATCAATTTGACTGGAAAAAAAAATAAAAGTATTATCGCTAGCAAGGCACATATGTTTCATAATTCATGTGATGGCTTTTGCAATACATTAAAAACAAAGGCAATAATGCTGATATTGCATTGCATAATGACACCCTGTGACTCAGCAATTCAGGACTGTGTGCACCACAAGAGTTAGATCAAAACTTTTGTCTTTCATGTATGTTTTTTTTTTCTGTACAGTAAGTGTATAACATATACATTTGAGAAAGATCAGCAAATCCTTTAAAAGGCAGACGCCAATCACGGGCTCTGAAGATTGTCAAATCTTGAGTATCTATAAGCTAAGAATGTTCAGGAGAGTAACCCTGCTCTGGATCAATCTCCTGAACAGAAATCCTGCTCCAGCATCAAGATCGACGATGCAGCACTCTAATGCCTGCAACTGCTCCTCATTGCACATGACGAAGTTTTTCTTCTGGAATGCCTTGGAGATGAGAGATAATTTTGGCATCTCAATTTGCTTCGACAAGAAGTGCATTGTTGACTCAAGTAGAGAGGTAGTGATCTCCCTTGCCTTGCCCAACAGCTTGACAATCTTGCAGTCCTCCTTGTCTGAGGCCACCTTCTTCACAGTCTTCTTGACATGTTTCTTTGCCTTCTTCACCAAGCGGATGTATGACTGGATCTTGGTTTGAACAATTGCATCATCTCCTTTTCTGAGAGACACTCGCAAATCTTGGATGATGGCCTTCAATTCAGTGAAGACCTCGCTCATAGCATTGCAGATATCCAGTAGCTCAATGGAGCATTCCATCTCTCCATCTAACAACTTCCTCTGCTGGGATGAGCAAACTTGGTTGCTAGGCAGGAACATGATCTCCTCAATGAAGCTGTAGATGTCACCAAGCCTCCTCAAAACATCAGAAACCATCTCGATGGTCATGGAGGGTGATGAGACACAAGCCTCTAGGCTGTGCAGCTCCTCTTCAACTTTGGAGAGAGGTCTAGAAGGCAAGCTAATTGATCGTTGGTGGAAAGCCATGTCTGTTGCTAAATTTCTTACTTTCTGTGTTGAGGGCAAGAAGATGAGAAGGAAATGAAAGTTTCGTTTGTGTGTCTAGCCTTGTACTGAGGAGTACTTATACAGAGCATGTGCAAGGCACAGCATCATTTGCATGGTAGTCAAATGGAATCCTGCCAGTTCACCTCCCAAATGCTGTCTATCAAGGTTTGAGATCTGGCAGCAGCATATGGAATCACTCGTATGCTGTTCAATTCTTTTATGGCACATTACCATTGTCATGTCGCAACTATTAGCAGCAAGAACCAGCAGGTTAGTTCACTTTACTAGTGGGTCTTGACACAACTGCATGCTCCCAAGGGATTATTTTATTGGAGTGTTAACAAGTATTATTGTTGACATGTGTGTTTCTAGTTTTGTGTGGTCTTGTTAATTTCAACATGTGTTGTATTATGCATTTTGTGCCATCTGTGCAACTTACACGCTCAACCTCGTGTATTGGAGCTGCCCCTGTTTCATTTTTGGATCAACATAGGCAACAAATGTCATCTGAGTGATATGAGCCACTTGTCAATTTCATATTAAAGCATTTCGAAGGTGAACTTGAACTCTTTGTGCCATCTGTTTTTGTAACAGTCAATATTGATGAGCATCCATCCTATAAGGAATGTAAGTTTTTTTGTTAATAAACCATACAGTGTAGTCAACCGAAGAGATTGATTGAATCCTTTTCTCTCTCAGTGAGTTATAAACATTGGAAAACTATTTCGATGATCAGCCAATCCTCTAAAAGGCAGATGCCAATCACAGGGGATTAGACCTCGCATATCTATCTACAAGCCCAAGGAGTTGAGAAGAGAATGTGTGAATCTCTGCTGCTCTGATTCAATTTCCTGAACAGATCCTCAATTGTACTGTCTAGATTAACAATGTTCAATTCTAACACCTGCAAATTTCTGGTCGCAGGTAACTCTCATTTTCTGAAGCCTGGACTGTCTTCTGACCTGCCTGTGTTAATTTGAGTATGTATCATCGTGCACTGTTGTCCTCATCCTCCTTGTCCATGTCCTCAATGAATCCTATACCCATTTTATTGGAATGCAAGGGGGCTTAACAAGATTGCCAGACGCAATGCTGTATAGAATGTGGTGGCCACAGCTAAGGATAATGTTTTTTTTAACAAGAAAAGAGACCAAACATTGTATAGCTATCTCGGTGCTTGGTGCGGAGTATGATCAGCATATCTAGCTTGACCTGGCGATGGTGAAGAAGAGGAATTGTGGTTGCTTGGAAAGGTTCGATTTGTCAGTATGCACAAGCTTTGATATATTTCAGAATAATCCTCTAAATCTTAAATCACATCAGCATGTTCATGCCATCATTCGTTGAATGAATGAGTTAATTAGCAAAATATGTTGCAATAAGAAAGACAGCAACTTGTTGTTTTTTTTCGTGCATAATATAGTATATACTCATATAACTTGAATTGAAATATTTAGTTGGTGGTGTTTTCATGACAGGCGGTTATAATTTTATAAAGTCTCAAACTCTCAATGACACCTACCTGATTTCGATTTCAATTCTTTGTAGCTTTAGATTTTCAATCGTGCAATTTTATAATATGGATCTAATCTCTTAATACGAATTTTGTGCACTTTCTTGAGCTGGGAAACCTGCCACGTGGATATGCCCGATTGAAGTCTTTCTTCCCCCTAGCGCAGCCTCTGCCAGAAAGACCGGGAGGATCTAGCTCTTTTTTTTTTTTTGGCACTCTAACCCATTTCTAGAAGTTTACATAGAATTGATTAAACTTCACCGACTTGGGCCTAGAGAAGGGCAAAGCAACATATCTGTGTAGTTATCGACCGTTTTCGTTTGTAGTCATATATAAAATTTGAATTTGTTTTTCTGATTTCTGTCCGGTCGTAATGTCAGCTAAATAGTTAAATTGCAGGCTCAAATTCCTTAAAGGCACTGAAAAAATGCACTAAACGTGGATTGTATTCAGGATGAGCAAAGAAACATGATTGAGCATACAACTGAAACATATGACAGCAATATGCTGTGATGAGAACAAACTGTGATCTATCTATAAAGGATGTCAGTTAGGAGAACTAGTTGATGAACACCAGCAGCAAGCACTAAAAACACCCTCGTGCAGATGAGTTTGCCAACACTAATTAAGACGCAAAGCATCAACTTGTTAGAGATGGTTGACAATGTCACAACGTGTCCTTGTTTTGCAGCATGACAACTCACAACAAATGAGAACATTGTGGTTCAGAAACGGCAGGCAGTTGTTTGCTAGTGCAGAAGCCACATGATTGATCCTCCCATTCACTCTGTATATGCTCATTGGTCTCACTATCTCGATCAGGATGTACCACTAAATAAGATGCTCGTGCAGATGAATTTGTCGCCAATAATTAGGACATGATGGTACTATCATTAACTGAGCTAGAGCCTAGAGATGCCTCTTACACTTAATTGGAGAGCATAAAAAAAGCATCAGCTCTATTACACGAGCTACAACTCTGTAATTAGCATTATCAGTTACAACTACTGACGGAAACACGTCTAATGTCAAAGGCCAAAAACAAAATAACTAAACCAATACCATTATACCAATGCTACAGATAATACTCAATTAAAAACATGTTAATGATGGTTGGAACGAACGCAGATTCTTGCTACCTACAATTGCAACATGCCAGAGTGTTAAGCCCAATTTGAAATGTCTGGTGATATAAATATGTGGGCTTCACGTGCAAAACCTTGAAACTGCAGCAATTTTGCAGCATTGGCATACAACTTGAACAGACAGCATCTAGGAAATCAAATGCCATGATTCTTTCTGTCTACCTTTCAAAAGATGCTCTCTCCCATTTCTTATTAAAAAAACATGTTGTCTGAGTTGCTTCCAGTGTATAAATAGGCATCTCGTCAGGAGTACAGACATCAAACCAAGGCTTCTCCTTTCTATCCAATCTCCCCACTCTCAGAAACTCCAATACAAAGATGGCTTTCCACCTAAGATCAGTAAGCTTGCCATCTAAGAGGCAGTCCAATGAGGCTGAAATCGAGGCTGAACTGCAAAGCCTGGAGGCAAGCATCTGCTCACCCTCCACGTCCATTGATGCAATGGGCAATGGTCTCAGGAGGCTTGGAGATGTCTACAGTCAGATCGAGGAGATCATCAACTTGCCCAGCAACCAAGTTTGCTCCGCACAACAAAGGAAAATGTTGGATGGGGAAATGGAGTGCTCCCTTCAGCTAATTGATCTCTGCAGTGCTATGCAAGAGAGCTTCAACGAGTTGAAGGCCATCATCCAAGATCTGCACGCAGCTCTCAGAAGAGGAGACAATGCAAGCATTCAGGTCAAGATCCAGTCTTTCACCCGCTTGGTCAAGAAGGCACAGAAGCAATGCAAGAAGATCAACAAGAAGACTACCTCCGACAAGGAGGACTGCAAGCTGGTCAAGCTATTGATCAAGGCTAGAGTGCTCACCGTCTCTTTACTCGAGTCGACATCGTGCCACCTATCACAACAACTAGTGGTGCCCAAGATGTCTCTTGTCTCTAAGGCGTTCCAAAAGAAAAGATCAGTTGTTTGTGAGGAGGAGCAGTTGCAGGCATTAGAGTGCATCATTGGAGATCTTGAGAATGGAGCCGAACTTCTGTTCCGGAGAATGATCCAGAGCAGAGTTTCCCTCCTAAACACTCTTAGTTCATAGATTCTCCTCAAGTGAAGCCACTCTAACACCCTGTGATTGGCCTCCGCCTTCTAAAGGATCTGCCAATCTTTGTACATCTGTAAATGTGTAGAACAAAAGGTGCAATTGAAGATAGCAGTTTTGATCTAGCCAATGTCTTATCTCAATCATTTATATATGCTTCTGAAATTCTGAACTCAGTGAGGTATCTGATAGTGTGATTTTGTGATGTGCTTATTTCTATAAAACTATGTGTAACCCAAACAGAAAAAATTAGCTATGAAGAACACAAAAGATGTGAATTATTGCTGCAAACGAAAGCTGCGAAACACAGTTTCTGAACTCAGAAAAAAAAAGATTCGATTAGCATAAGTAGTTGGGTTCATCTTTCAACTGCTTAATGCTGCCCATTTCTGAACCAAAATGTTCGATTTTCAAAGTGGCCATGTTACCCCATACTTGTTTAATCCCATAATCAGCGCACGATCCTTCAAGAGTGGATCATGCTGGCCTGCCCTGCATACACGAAACATGCCAGATCCAACCCCACGAGGGGTCTGACCTAGTGATTAGCGCCAACTAATCCGGACTAACTCCCTAACCCAATCGCTAATGCGATTTGCAAACGCGGAAGGCCGGTGGTAAGGCACTGCAACGCGAATAAAAAAGTAGGGTCCCGAACTGACCTCCGGCGAGAATCAGGATGCGTGCTTGACCCTGCAGATCGCCGGCGACGGCGTGCCGGAGATTCCGCGGCGGCGGCGGCGGTCTCGACGCCGATGCGCCTCTCGTGATTTTTTTTTAGTTATTTTTTATATATATTTTAGTGGCGGAAATTTGAAGTGGCTTGTGGTGGATTATGGGTCGTGTGGGGTTTATGTTGGGCTTTTTACATGTCAAATTTGGCCCAAACTGACGAGGAAGAGAATTAGAGAATGGACACCTGTGTAAATCAAACGGAAAAGGTTTAGTTTACCACCATTTTCTTTTCTATGGGACACATCTGTTAGTAAAATATTGGTATTACCAAAACTTGACAACATTTTGGCATGGTAACAGACCAAACAGGCCGCAAATTTCTTGGATGAAATATCGCTAACATTCCCCTGAGTTTAAGACTCACCTAAAGATGCACCTGTTTGCTAAGCATCAGCACGTTACAGGTACATTTTTGCCATAACTGGAACATGTATGTCTGAGCTCACTTTTAGAGTCACCTTATGTGCTAGGAAAAAGGTGCAAACATGCAAAAGAAAAAAAAATGCCATTCAAAATTTTTAAAGTTGGAGATATGTCATCCGCTAGTCAATGACATGTGGAGCCCATGTGAATCAATGACATGTGGGTCAGAATGACATATCTCTAATTTTAAGAAATAGTAATGGCATGACTCTAATTTTCCCAAATATAAAAGCATATGAATATCAAAATGGTAGCTGCAGACCGCTGAAACATGATAGCTATGGCACACGTACACAACGTGCAGATTCTTGATGCCAGAAACTGAATGTTGAATATAACATAGACTCAGCACTGCCTTTTAGGCACTGAAAAACTGCACAAAACGTGGATTGTATTCAGAATGAGCAAAGGCATATGCTGTAGCATACAACTGAAACATGGCAGCAGTATTGCCATCATAACAAACTCAACAGAGTGATCTATAAAGGCTGAAATGTCAATGGAACAAGGTTGTCAGTTAGGAGAACAAGATAACTATGGAACATGTTGAAAATGTTGATGAACTGGAAAGCACCAACCACACCGTCGTGCAGATGAGTTTGCCAACACTAATTAAAACACAAAGCATCAACTTGTTAGAGATGGTTGACAATGTCACAACGTGTCCTTGTTTTGCAGTATGACAACTCACAACAAATAAGAACATTGTGGTTCAGAACGGCAGGCAGGAGTAATATGCTAGCTAGTGCAGAAGACAAATGATTATTCTCCCATTTCACTGTATATATGCTCATTAGTCTCACCATCTTAATCAGGATGTACCACTAAACAACATGCTCGTGCAGAAGAATTTGTCGCCAATAATCAGGACATGATGGCACCATCATTAGCTGAGCTCCAAGAGATGTCTCTTACCCTTTAGTTGGAGAACATAAAGAAAACATCAGCTTGTCGAGGAGTTGAGTGACCTATGTAGCAACAGCACAGCAAATTCCATTGCTGTCGACTGAATCAGAAATGCCATTGCTTCAGCTTCTTTCGTTATATATAGAGGAAAATCATCACCATTGCAGCATAGTATCCCTCCTCCTCTCTTCCATTTCCTGAGAAAAAGAAACTACTACACAGACTCCACTGCAACAATGGCATTCCATCTCAGATCTGCGAGTGCGCCGTCAAGCCCTCGATCCAGCAAAACCAATGTTGAAGAACAGCTGCAGAGTCTAAAGGCAACCATCTCCTCACCTTCTTCAACCATCAGGACAGTGAGCAATGGTTTGAAGAGGCTTAATAGTGTCTATGATTTCATTGACGAGATCATGTGCATGCCTAGCAGCCAAGTTCTCCTTTGCCAGTCACAGAGCAGGAAAGCAGTGGATCAAGAGCTTGAGTGCTCTCTCATCTTGCTTGACCTCTGCAAGGCTATGCAAGAGAACTTTTCTGAGCTCAAGGAAAGCATCCAATCCATGCAGTTGGCTATCAGCAGAGGAGAAGATGCAACTGTTCAAACCAAGATTCTGTCATACATAAAACTTGCCAAGAAGGCGCATAAACAGTTTAAGAAGATCAACAAGAAGACTCTGTCACCTGATCAGGAGAGCTGCAGGGTGGTCAAGCTTTTGGCTGAAGCAAGAGAAACAGCTTTCTCAATGCTTGAAACCTTATCACATCTCCTCTCAAAGCAAACTGTGATGCCAGGTCATAGCAAATGGTCTCTTGTCTCCAAGACATTCCAGAAGAGAAGAATTATCTACCAGGAGGAGCAATTGCAGGCGTTGGAGTTGGACATTGTTGATCTCGAGAGCGGAGTCGAGAATCTGTTCAGAAAATCAATCCAGAGCAGAGTTTCTCTTCTGAATGCTCTTAGCATGTAGATAGAATGATAGATCATTCCCAACCCTGACACCTGTGATTGGCATCCTCCTTTTAGAGGATTTGCTGATCACCAAAACAATTTTGGATAGTTATGTACATCAAACATGAGAGGAAATGTACAGGAGTTCATTCAATGAATATTTCACTCTCTTTTTTTCACTAATTCCCCTTCACTTGATGTATACTGCTTCTAAGCAATCACCTGACATTTGGAGCGCCTCACCTGAAACATGTTGAACAAACAATAATTTAGTCAGAAGACGCATACCCAATTTTGGTTAGTAGTAAGTACATGGTTTTTGTCTTGCCTCTGTATTTTTTCTTCTTTTTTTTTTACTATGGGATGGCCATGTCACCAACGTTCACATGAGACAGGAATAGGCACAAGTTCCTTTGCTCCTCATGCAACTAAATAGTTGTTGATAAGCTCAGCAGTCCGATGTAGTCGCACATGGCACCAATACTACTCAATTAGCAACCTCCATTAAATAAGTGGAGTGTACACGTATGACAAATCTCAGCACTAGAGTAGCTGCCATGCTGATTCTTGCTGTCAATAATTGGAACATGACAATGTGATTCAGTTAGGCCTAATGCACCAGAAACTTGGACAGCACGTGGAATCATCTTGAGATTGCAGCAGATGCTAAATGCTGGGAGAGCAGAAAGCAGGCCAGCAATATGATGCTGCACAAAGAACGGTACCAGATAAGAACACATCATGGAGGTGAAGTCAACTGTTGCTTGGACAAGCAAAGGCACAGCTCATCAGTCCCATGATTTGGATCTGAATCTAAATTTAAACTACATGCTCGTGCAATGAATTTGCCGTCAATACCCAGGACATGATAGACACAAGATGAGCTATAGATGCCACTTGCACAGTTACACATACTTGTTCAGGAAACATAAAAATCATCAGCTTGTCTAGGAGATGGGTGGCATATGTTGTAGCAGCACATTAATGAAATGTAAATGAGATTCCAATGTTGTCTATGGAGTATGGAGTAAGAGTTGCTATTGCCTCTGATTCTTCCGTTATATATAGAGATAAGGCTAGCCGGGTCGACACCATTGCAGCATACCTTCTCGGCTTCCTGTTCCAGAGAGACGAGCAAAGAGTAGTAGTATTGCCGTTTCCACTGAAGACATGACATTCCACCTGAGATAGTGAGATCTGCAAGTGTGCCATCGAGCCGTCGCTCCAATGAAATCAATATCAAGGAACAGCTCCAGAACCTGAAGGCAATCGTTTCTTCATCGTCTTTGACCATTGAGATGATGAGTGATGGCTTAAAGAGGATTGGGAATACCTACATCTGCATCAATGATATTATGTGCCTGCTAAGCAGCCAAGTTGCACTTTGCCAGCCACTGCAGAGGAAAGCAGTGGAGCAAGAGCTAGAGGGCTCTCTGATCTTGCTCAATTTCTGCAATGCCATGCAGCTGTGCAAGCAAAGATCCAGTTTCATATCTGCTTGATCAAGAAGGCGCAAAAGCAGTTCAGGAAGATCGGCAAGAAGTCTTCTTCAGTTGATCAGGAAAGCTGCAGGGTGATCAAGCTGTTGGTTGAAGCAAGATAGATAGCTCTTTCAATGCTTGAAACCTCATTCACCTTCTCTCAAAGCAACTTGCGGCGCCAGGTTCTAGCAACTGGTCTCTTGTCAAAGACACTCAAAAGAGAGCAGTTTTTCTGCCAGAAGGAGCAATTGCAGGTGCTGGAGTTGAACATTGTTGATCTAGAGACTGGAGTCAGGAATCTGTTAAGGAAATCGATCCAGAGCAGAGTTTCTCTTCTCAATACTCTGATTTTGTAGATAGATCATACAATTATCCTGATCCCCTGTGACGGGTCCATATTTTAGAGGATCTGCTGGTCACTGAAACAATTTATCAATGTGTACATACATTAGAGAATTGTATAGAAATTCAGTTGAGAAACAGAGCACAGTATTTTGCCTATTTCCCTGATGCATTTTACGTATGCTTTGATAGAAACACCTAGTTTTCTGATAAGATGCTCATCATTATTACCTGTTATAGATGTAGTTAGCAAATACTGTTCACTTTGATTTTTGAAATTATTTACTATTGTATGGCCACGTTATTCAGATGCCATCTGTTGCACCAGCAACAAGCAAAGGATCCTTGTGTAGTGGATCGTGCTACCACAGAAAAAACAAGCCAGCTTCAACACACGAGGTTGAGCGTGTAAGCAGACTAAATTTGCATAGAAAAATGCTTATGGAAATTAACAACTGGAACAGAACTATAGAACACGCATGCCAGGAATAAAACTCAATTAACACTCCACTAAAATAATCTATTGAGCATGCAATTATGTCAAGATCCACCAGTCAAGTGAACTAATCTGCTGGTTCTTGCCGCTAATTGTTGGAACATGACAATGTGATAGCTCATTGGGAAGACACGTAATGCACTACAAATATTGAACTGCACATGGGTGATGGAAAAGATTCTACTTGCTGCCTCCAGATCTCAAAGCTTGACAGACAGCATCTGGGAGATGAAACTGGCAGGATTCCGTTTGTCTATCCTCCAACTTATGCTGTGTCTTGCTCATCCTCTGTATAAATACTCCTCAGCACAAAGCTATACACATCAAACCAAAACTTTCCTCTCCTCATCTCTCAGACTCAACACAGAGATACAGAGTTTTAGCAACACACATGGCTTTCCACCAAAGATCTATTAGCTTGCCTTCTAGGCCTCTCTCCAAAGTTGAAGAGGAGCTGAACAGCATAGAAGCATGCATCTCTTCACCCTCTCTAACCATAGAGACGATCTCTGATGGTTTGAGGCGGCTTGGGGACATCTACAGCTCTATTGAGGAGATCATGTGCCTGCCTAGCAACCAAATATACCCATCCCAGCAGAGGAAGTTGTTGGATGGAGAGACAGAATGCTCCCTTGAGCTACTGGATCTCTGCAATGCTATGAGTGAGGTCTTCACTGAGTTGAAGGCCATCATTCAGGATCTCCAAATGTCTCTCAGGAAAGGGCAAGATGCAGTTGTTCAAGCCAAGATTCAGTCATACATCCGCTTGGTGAAGGCGGCAAAGAAACAATCCAAGAGGACTGTGAAGAAGGTTGTCTCAGACAAGGAGGACTGCAGAGTGGTCAAGCTGTTGAGCGAGGCTAGAGAGATCACAACCTCTCTATTTGACTCAACAATGCACCTCTTGTCGAAGCAAATTGAGATGCCAAGATTGTCCCTCATCTCCAAGGCATTCCAGAAGAAAAGCTTGGTTATTTGCAATGAGGAGCAGTTGCAGGTGTTAGAGTGCTGCATTGGAGATCTTGAAGCTGAAGCAGGATTTCTGTTCAGGAGATTGGTCCAGACCAGGGTTACTCTCCTGAACATTCTTAGCTCATAACTCTTCAAGATCTGTCACTCTTAAAACCCTGCAATTGGCATCCACCTTTTAAAGGATTGCTGATTCTTACTTTGTGTATGTTATAGATGTACAGTGTACAGAAAAAAGTTATACATGAAAGAAACACAGTTTTGATCTAATTCTTGTTGTGCACTGAATCCACACATTCTACCAGATATATGATGTGATTATACGGTGTCAATATTATTGCCTTTGTGATTAATATAGATTGCACAACAAGCACATCAATTATGAAATATGTGTGCCAAGTATTAATGTTTTCCTTAGTTTATTATTCTGACACTCCAAACGATTTTTGATATACGAATATGCCATATGGCGAAAGATATTTTTCCTTTAGGCATGAATATTCAGAAGCAAGCATTTTGTGCTGGTTACAACTGCCTAGTTGTTTGTTTATCCATGTGGCCATGTTAGCTCACCCATAAATTAGTGCATGATCCTTGATTGGTGCATCTTGCGCTACACTCATGAAACATGCCAGCGCAAGCTACAACACTTAAAGCTCACAGTAAGTAAAAGGCATTAACTGCTTAAATTTGCTGGAGGATACATCCTATTCCTACCTAGTATTGTGTTATTAACTGCATACGTAGTTATAATACGGTTAAGTCCATCCATCCATCCCAGAAATGAATTGAATTGGATACTCATAGCCACACCCGAGGGAGAGGGCAAAGAGATCGACTTACTCCGGCGGGGGGCTCTGATTTTTCGGCGACGGCGAGATGGAGGGCGGCGGACCGACGACCTAGCCCCAATTTCTTCTCTTTTTTTTTTGATGGATGGAAATAAAATGTTGCTATGTGTCAGTACTGACAAGGTTAAGGCGGTGGAGATGCTCGACGGCGATGGCCCCATTCGAAGCCTTGTATGGGCGCAAGTGCCGTACCCCTCTTCTCTGGGACCAGACGGGAGAACGTCAGGTGTTCGGGACAAATATCATAAAAGAAGCCGAAGAGAAGGTGAAGATCATCCAAGAGAGGTTGCGAGTGGCACAATCTCGTCAGAAAAGTTATGCAGATAATCGTCGAAGAGACCTGAGCTTTGAAGAAGATGATCACGTGTATCTACGAGTCACGCCACTTCGGGGAGTGCATCGTTTCCAGACCAAGGGAAAGTTAGCACCGCGTTTTGTGGGACCCTACAAGGTGTTGAGCCGAAAAGGTGAAGTTGCTTATCAGTTGGAGTTGCCACCGTCCATGTCAGCGATACACGATGTGTTCCATGTGTCGCAACTGAAGAAATGCCTGCGTGTGCCAACCGAGCAAGCCGACCCGGAACAAATAGAAATCCAGGAAGATTTGACTTATGTGGAGAAGCCAGTCCGTATCTTGGGGACCAATGAGTGGAAAATAAGGAATCGGGTCATCCGTTTCTGTAAGGTTCAGTGGAGCAATCATTCGGAGGAGGAAGCTACTTGGGAACGAGAAGATGAATTGAAGGCAACCCATCCGCATCTCTTCTCCAGTTCTTCCCAATCTCGAGGACGAGATTTTGTTTAGGGGGTAGGTTTGTCACGCCCTGAAATTCGTATTTTTAATAAATCCTCTCTTTAATGCATTTCTAGAATAAATGTAAAATGCTAAAGAAGGCCAGGTTAAAATTTATGGAAAAGTTTCAACTTGAAAGTGGGAAAGATAAAATTTTATTAAATACTTTGGAGTCTCAAGTATTTTCTAGATTTTTCTGGGAATTATTTGAGCCTTGGAAGTATTTTTAATGAATGAAAGAGTATTTCATGAATTACTTTAATTGGAAAAGTGTTTTCTTTCTCTTTTCCTCCTTCCCGGGCCGAATTCCTTCCCGCCGGCCCATTCCCTCCTCTCTTTTCCTCCCCCTTCCGGCCCGCTCCCTCCCTTTCCTCTCTCCTTCCCGCCAACCCCTTCCTGGGCTGGCCCAGCGCAGCCGCGAGCCGCCAGCAGCCCAGCCACGCGTGGGAGCAGCCCGCGTGCGCAGCAGCAGGCTAAGGCCGACGCAGCCCAAGCCGCGTGAGCCGCCGCGCCAAGTCTGGTTCTGGTCCCTTCGCACCCGTGAACAGCAGTCGCGTGGACCCCGCTTGTCAGCTCCATCTTCAACCTCCAGCCGCCTGTTTCCTCCCCGAACCGGCGCCAAATCTCCACCAAATCCGGCCGTTTTCTTCACCAAATCCCGCGGGATTTTTGAGGGGATTTTATCCCCTAATCCTCCTATTTACTTCCCCTCAATTTACGGGCTCAATCACGCGGTAAATCGCGGGAATTTCGTTCTTATACGGAGTTATCCCGAAGCTCCGAAACCTAGTTTTTCCGGCGCCAAATTCCTCCGTTCCGCGCTCGATATCTCCCTCCCGGGGCTATAAATAGTACCCCCTAGGTCCCCTCCTCTCCATCCCAAACCGAGCCGCTCTCCCGTGCCCTAGAACCGCCGGCGC
>CM002486.1:19387612-19540571 GCA_000325765.3 Leersia perrieri | reverse complement strand
GTGCGGGATCCGCTGGCGCCGTCGCCTGGAGAAGACGCGATGTACAGCGCAGCGCTCCGTCGTCTGCAGAACCTTGGGGAACGGGACGGAGCCGTCCTTTCGAGAGGCGCCGCGGGCGTCGTCTGTAGCCGGGCGCGGGGGGCAAAATGAAAATATGCCGGTATACCGACGGGGCATGACGACGCGCTGTACGTGCCCTAATAGCTACTGTATGGTACGGAACAGTACACGGTTACATGATCAACCAGCTCACGTCTCACTCCTTTGCCTTGTAGGAATAATTGTTCTTTGCTTATGGATCACAGGATCACTTTAAAGAAATGCAGCTTTTTTTTTTGACCAAACAGAAATGCAGCTTCAAGACTGCAAGTTCAGAAGTGTGCAGGAGTTCAGGTAAATGGTATACTAATTACTACCACATCTTAATATCATTTTTCGAATAAGAGAGATCTGAATATCTGATCATATATGTTAGAAACATGGAAATACAGCAGACATTGAAGCAAAAATGAAGCATACTGAGCTACCATGCAAGTTGCTTGTAGTGTGCCTCCTTTCAAAAAAAAAAAAGGTTGCTTGTAGTGCTAATGAAGGTTTCTCTCAACCAACACCACCTAATGATTGTTCACTATGCTCATGAACCGAGCTGATGGTGAGATACAACGAAGGATACACGAAACATCATATGAAACCTCACTTGATGTGGCTCTCCATCTGATGTTTCGGTGTGTTTCTTCTGTTGACAGACGCTGGAGCTTGAAGTAAATGCATGCCAATGCCTTTATCCAACACTGAACCACTGCTCCTGTACGTATCCAATCATCTGAAATTAGTTCAGTACTATGGCCTCCACAAGAGGACCCAATGCACCAACTGTTGCCTCCATTGTAGCCAACATCGCAGTACCAGATTCACGACCATGTTGCTCACACCAACTAGTGCCATTGATGAGTGCATGCATGTTCATGGTCTCATGGACCAATATATGGACCATTCTTTGTTGGTCACCAATTCAAAGCCCTAATGAATATCCTCTGGAAAGTGAAAAGTTAATCTTTTTTGACAGATGACCACGATAGAAATCCAATCCAAGATTCACACGCAAAGACTTTATCTGCTTATTAGGGCCATTGTGGTTGTAGTCAATGGTAGCTCACTATCAGGATATTCAGGAGGAACGAAGCTTCAGTTTATAGGAATAAAGCTCTATTTTCGTAATGAACAGAACAATATCATAATGTTTGGCAGGATTTGAACGCATATGCTAAATTCGTTCAAGGAGGTTTTAAATGCATCTAGCATTTGTGAAATTTCTCTTAGTGGTATGATTTAACGTCTGAAGCCATGAAACCTGTATCTGTTCTTTTCCTTTGTGTTGTTTTCTGTCTGAACTCTTTTGATCTTAATGCAGTGATACACACATCATTTGCTAATTCCGGAAAGTATAAGCCATGAAACTTGTAATCCTCGTAGAACTAAACTATTCTGTTAGAACTGCGCTAATATCCCAGATAATGAGCCAGTAGTTGAGTTCAACGTCTCGGATCTGGCAAATGAAAGATGGCTCCACCATGGGAGAAACAATGATCGTGGGCATTGAAATCTTGTAGCACAGATTGCAACATCTCACCAGGGGAGTTCATGGCCCTGTCCCTTGCCAGCTAGATATCACATCTGAAATTCTGAAAGCTGCAGACTCCTGTATCACATAATTCCCCTATAAATACATGACCATTGGCACAAACCATCACCAATTCACACACACAATCCGACCTCTTTTCCTCCTTTTTTCCCCTGATCCCTTACTTCGGAAAGCCAAGAGAAATCAACCATGATCAGCTCCAAGAAGCTAGCTCAGCTTTCCAAGAAGTGGCAGGGAATGGGTGGCATTGGTAGGAAGAGGGTGACAACATCAGAGAGGAAGGAGATCATCCATCACTCATCATCATCCTGCAGCTCTGTTGCAGTTGCAGGCAAGGGCAACTGCGTCGTCTACTCCTGCGACGGCAATCGGTTCGAGATCCCGCTGTCGTACCTCGGCACGCCGGTGATCGCCGAGCTCCTGAGGATGTCTCAGGAGGAATTTGGGTTCACAACCGATGGGAGGATCACATTACCGTGTGACACTGCGGTGATGGAGTATGTCATGTGTTTGCTCAGGAGAGAGGCCTCAGAGGAAGTTGAGAAGGCTCTCCTTAGCTCCATTGTGATGCCTTGCAAGAACCACACAAGCAGGATGGCAATTAACCAGAATTTTGCTGTGTGCAGCATGTGAGGCCTGAAGAAGATCTCTTTATGTGGGTTTTAGCTTGATTTCTTCCTCTTTTTTCCATCTTTTTCCCCAACTGTACTTTCGGAGCACAATTTTTGTGCAACCTTTTTCCAAGGTACTGTGGGTGTGCAGATGGAACCATGTAAAAATAATCACAGCATTTGTGATTATAAAAGAGGAACAAGCTAAATTGCCATGCATTGAGACAATTATAAGCATTGCTGTGTGACTTTTTCAGATCCTTGCCTTGTCCAGAGTCGAGACTAATACTCCATGCTTTCAAAAATATATAACGTTGTTGGTTTTTAAATATGTTTGACCATTCGTCTTATTAAAAAAACGGTGATATTGACGTGTTGTACCTACAATATTGGCAAAAAAAATCAATTCAAATTCCAATTCAACAAGAGGGAACAAAATAAACAAATCCGCTAATGGATGGTCTACCAACAATGCTCATAACAGTAAAAATGCCCTTTTTACGGTGGGATATGCGGCATGGATTTAGTGTTGCATGTCTATGGGGTGATATATATAACATTAATTGTACTTTATGTTATTGATTTTTTTTCCTAGAATGTTCCATGGATTTTTATAAGTTTTGATGACATGAAATAGACGACAGCCTGCACACTTGAATTGTAAACACAGTTTCCTCCTTTCAGCAAATTTTTACTACAGGAAGCAATACTAAGATCTCTTGGAGACGATCATGGTACAAAACTTAGCTCTGAATCTCTACCTTCAGAAATCTAAATATACACAAGCTGTTCCGTGTAACAACAATCTTACAACATCCTTATAACACACCTACGTGTCAACGTGTCATTGGCGCATCACCACCGTGTGTTGCTGCATGACGAGCACGGAGCCCATCTCCAGCGAGTCATTGGACGCGAGGATCTCCGCGGCGGGGCCCATCTCTCCGCCGGCGTCGGCCCACCGGTCCAGCCCAGCCATCAGCTCCGGCGGCTGCCGCCCTCCTCGGCCCACGACGACGAGCGAGAACATCCCGGCCATCCCATCCAGCGTCTCCTCCACGTCGGACGGGCTCTCCACCACCTTCTCCACGTACATCGCCAGCTCACGCGACGCGTACCTCTCGTAGAACCTCCACATGAAGCGCTCGTCCACGTCACCCTCCCCCTCGAGCGCCACGTCATCGAGGTCGCCGTCCACCCTGGCGGATGACGTGACGGTGTCGTAGGTGCTACGCTTGACGAAGCGGAAGACGGTGAGGCCGATGGCGTGGTGCCCGGCGAGGCGCGACGCGAAGGAGACGGCCTCGCGGTCGTCGGCGCCGCCGAAGAACACGGCGGCGATGACGTGTGTCACCGCCCTGTCGCTGCACGGGTGGAGCAGCGTCCTCCCGGCGGCGGCGGCGGCGATGCTGCTCGGGACGGTGAAGCTCGTGCTGGTGTTCCGGTACGGCCGGTCGACGAGGACGCCCACGGTGCACGGCGCGGCGCCGCCGGCGAGCACGCCGTGGGTGACGTCACGCCGGCCGTCGAGACGGCACGACATGGCGCCGTCGTAGCGCTGCTCCTTGTGGCACGGCACCAGGAGGAGGCACGCGTGCGCCTCCTCCGCTAAGCCGCAAACGGCGGACGCGACGGCGCCGTCACGGCGCACGACGGCGTCGATCTGGCGGAACCAGATCCCCGTCGCGCGTGTGAACAGGTCGACGATCGTGTTCATCCGCGTCACGGCGTCACGGCTGGCGCCGTCGCCGTGGCCGTTGACCAGGTGGATGACGTGGACGGCGGGCTGTTCGTCGGGATCGTTGACGAGGAGCTCGACGAGGCTGAGCATCCCAGGCGCGGCGTGCGAGGTGTGCGCGCACGCGACGATTCGGAGCTCTTGCTCTGCGCCTAGTGACTCCATGGCTTGGTGCCTTGTCCTGTACGCCTCCTCCTCCTTCCGCCTCACCACCGCCACCACCGGCCCGGACACCAGCGTGCTGACCAGGTTCCCGATGATCATCGCGTACAGCGCCTGCTCCGCCCAAACCTGCCCCAAATCCGCCGAGTTAATTAATTACACCATTGCTGACGAAGTGTTCGACGAAATGTTTGTTACTCACCCCTTCTGATTTGGCGAATTTCATGTTCATGGTGTCGACGTGTCCCTTGATATTGAGAAGAACACTGAATCGGAGCGCGTCGGAGAGAGGGATGTTGAGGTAGCCGGCGACGGCGGCGGCGCCGATGGCTTTTCCGAAGAGGCCGAGAAGCGTCATGAGCACGCCGGGGACGATGATGGCGCCGGACATAGTGTTGAAATTCAGCCTCATCCCAATCGTGGCGAAGTAGAACGGAATGAGGATTCCCTTCACCGGCGGCGAGAGCGCGTCGGCCACTGACCTCGCCGCGGGTCCTTCACGCGGGAACGCCATGCCCAGCGCGAGGCTGGTCGGCATCCCGTCGAACCCAAGATACTGAGGAATATTCCCCACGAACCAGATGGCGAGGAGCATCGCCGCCAGGTGGCGGATGCTGACGTGGTGGTTCCCGGCGTTGACCTTGTTGACTTTCGTCACGGCTGGTCTCACCGCCCACACGGCGCCGCCGGCGACGGCGAGCGCGAGGAACCCCTTCTTGATCTGGTGGGACCCTTCCTTGGCGAGCGTGGTGGATGAGAGCACGCCGTCGCCGAGGACGCAGATGAGGTTCGTGGCGATGGCGGCGGCGACGACGAGCCTCCCGTTCTCGGTGACGGTGAGCCGCATCTCGCCGGCGATCCTCGCCACCGACATGGACGAGGTGTTGGTCAGCGCGAGCATGAGCGTGGCGGCGAGGAGCTCGGGGGTCTTGACCGGGGAGTGCATCATGCTGCCGTACATGCCGCTGGAGACGACGGCGGCGAGGAGGAGGCTGGCGGCGACGGTGGCGTACGTGAAGGCGACGCAGCGGCGCGTGGCGTGGCGCAGCGCGGCGATGTCCATGTCGAGGCCGACGAGGAACATGTAGAGGATACGCGCCGCGGAGATGTAGCCGCCGTACATGTCCTCCACGTTGTCCACGTCCACGTGCACGATTGCGTTTCGCAAGCCCATGCCGCCCACCACGACGCCGGCCTGACACACACACACAAAATCGATCAAACACAATTCATTAAATCGAACAAGAAAGCAATCAAACAGGGGAAAAAAAGTGTTTCTATGTTTCAATCGTACCCATTGAAATATTTTTCATTGAAAGAATAAAACATTCTATCAGTACGCATTGAAATAAAATTACGCGCGTCCCATGTTTTGCTTTATATCGGACATCCGGACACTAGCATTAACGAACAAATTAAGAAATCAATGGAACAAGAAGTCGTAGTATTAATTACGAGGACTTGGGAGATGGCGGTGGGCTGGTGGTAGCGGCGGAGGAAGAGGTGGAAGAGCTTGGAGAGGAGGACGACGGCAAGGGCATGGATGGCCACGAGGAAGAGCGTGTCGAGGGCGATGCCGGGGATAGGGGACAGACCGAGGGGATCGATGTGGGAGCAAATGTAGTACGATCTCGCCATCTTAATTGCATATGCATGTATATATGCGCCGCCAGCCGCCCGCCCGCAGGTGCGCCGCCGCCGAGGAAGAAGAAGAAGGCTACACCGCTACGGCGATCGATCGGCAAAATTTGTTCAATTGAATTCGACTCCTGGTGTGTAGTAGCCTCTACGCACATGCAAGAGCTAACGTAGCATGCACGAAATGGCGAGGATGGTCGGAAGAAATTTGGGGATTTTCCTCGATTGAATTTTTGGAGGGACAGCCATGATTCTCGTGGCGGTGTTGGGGGAGACGACGCCCTGTTCCCGGAATAGGCAAGGGTGCCCGCGGCTCTCTCATGCAGGTTCTCCCGCGCGCGCGTCTCTCTCTTGTATGCGTTTCATTGCAGATTTGCATCTGCTTGGACTGAATTTGGATTCATCTGGATCACATGGACAGTCTTCTTTCTCAGTTCTCACCGGCCGCCGCTGCCGCCATAGCCATCAACTCGGCTCTTCCGATCTTCTCCCGGCGTGGGACGCGGGAGGTATTTGTCAAACTGCACCGCTGCTTCCGCTCTACGGCGTTTGTGATCCGTGGATCTCCCATCGGACGGTCAAGACGCGGCTGCTAATGGGGTCAAGTGAAATTTTCCAGTGCTCAACTTTCCTCCGTTGACGGTTTGACCCGAGCCCTCGGCCGTATGGACCAAAGATTTTTGAGGCGCTTTTTACTATAAATTTGAAATGAAGGGATCATTCTGTAAAATGCCACTGGAATTCGGTTCCCCTTCTTCATGCCTAGCGGCGATGTCGGCGGCGGCGGCGAAGCCCGCAACAACCGGGGAGGAGTGCAGGCGGCCGGCGAGCCGACGGGAGATCGGAGGCGGAGCTCGTTACTACGGCCATCGCGAAGGAACTCCGTTTGTTCGAATGGGGGACGGCGTGCGGTGCGGGCCGGGAAATGGAGAAGGGGTCTCCACTTCCGAGTTCCGACGAGTCCTCCGCGCCGCGCCGGCGAAGATGCTCGCCGTGGCCCGGGGCGAATGTGGGTGAGGGAAATCCACCATTCTCCAGTGTCCTTGTGCTCTCCGACAGCTTCGCGGGCGTAAGTACAAATCCTTCCCCATTCGCTTTCCTCACCCCTCACGGCCTCACAGATCGCTGTCGACCATATCAAGGATCCAACCAGTCCAGGGGGTTCATAGGTCTTACTCGGATAGGAGAGATTCGTAATTCGTTGGTCTATGACTTGTGTGCTAATAGAGGTCACTCAGCAGTGCCAGTCCATTGTAAGTTAGTTGTAGTTAAATCTGTGTTTTCGGTTCGTCTATCTATGGATTGGAAAACGGGGGTAGTTTCCTGAATCTGAGCTCGTCGTGGTTGTTCCTGCAGTAATTCAATTTGGGCGTGTTGCTGTCGATCCATCGCATGAATTTAACTATGATTTTACATGTGTTTTGTACACAGTGGGAGTTACAACTATGAGGCTTTGATTGCGATTCTTATCACACTTTGCTATGACTTTTAGGCTTTGGCTGATTTAGTTAATAAACTGTAACCATTTGACCTTATTAGGAACCAATGAATTTTCTTAACGATATATGGTTCCCAAACTCATGACTTTTGTGGACTCTAACCTTGTTGGGCTTAAACTAAAAAGCCGAGTTCCACAATAAAATTATTATTTTGTTTCTTAGAATGATAGTCACTATGGTGCATTTTTCTTAGCTGATTGTTCATTCATGACTCATGAGTTCTGTAGGTAGTCCACCAAGTTATAGATAAATTACCACATATTCCACTTAAATTTTTTTATTACTTGAGAATGATCTGTGTGGTGCTCAATGATTTTTGCTCATTTCACTATTTTCACTTTTTCTGAAATTTCAGTTTGGTGCTTTTTTGTCATGATCTATCTCACAAGTCACAACATGAAAGAAGTGATTTGTGCATCCTGTTTCACATCACATGTTTTTGAATATCTGTTCTTTTGTTAGAGAAAAAGAGTAGAAGTTAGTGATTTTTACAGTCTAGGTTAAGTACGTGCAACAATTTCTGTATGCTGTGTATTTGTCTGAAAAATGAAAAAAATATTTCACATAGTACCTACATATTCCTCCCTTATGTTAACTGAAGTTATCAATTTTTCATTATAATTTGCTTTTTATGCATACTTCTTCCATTCACATGGAGATGTTATCCAACTTAAAATGTTCTGAAGTTCAGTTGGCTCACAACTAAACTCTTCTGTGCTGCTGGTTTTGCTAGACAGTTTGCCATCAAAACTTTTTATTACTGTAGCCAACATCTGATAGAGTAACACCGTTACTTATGCTGTTAACTTGTTATTAGTGCTACCTTTTTCTGTTTCATATGGAAATTTTCAAGAACAACATTCTGAGTCTCCCTATTTTTTGCACTTCTATGCTCTATCTACTATCTAGACCTAGGGATTTTTTTTTTGTTTCAGACTCACATAGATGAGTGTACTGGCTGGAGTAACAATATATCAACAACATCCAATTTGGTGTCTGCTAATTTGCTGTTTGTTGAGCTTATTGTATGGTTAGTTTATTACCAGCCTAAGGTCACTCTGTAGAGGAGTGTAATCATATTTCAGTGAGCAAGGCTTAGTATGATGCAATATGTTCCTGACAACTGATTAATACATGTTCTGTTGTTCCTTGTTAGTAAGGTGGTACAAAAATCCAAACTTCACTATGATGTGTGTACTAAATTAAGATTAGTAACTACTCTAAGACATGTCCATCGGTGTTGCAAAAATAACTATAATGAAGAATCCATTTCCCCCTACCCTTTTGTTTGACTTAAATGTTTACCTTTGGCTGAGTTTCTGCGTAGGTTGCCACTTACTAGGCCATATTGGGGCATCCTTTTGGAGTTTTTCTGCTTAAGCAATGTCCTAACTGGTAATGGGCTAATAACACATTCACACTGCATGGATGTCATCCCAGAACAATTAGACTTTAAATAAGACCATAATATGAATACCCTATAGAAGATAATTAAGGCGAATGTGTATGGACTATAGATAACTTACAAAGAGATGGGATTCACGTGGAGAATGAAATATTACATTCACATTATTCAAAACAACATCAACTTAACCACTTCAATATCTAAACAACTCATTGTTCAAGTAATGAACAGTACTGAATTGCACCACTGGAAAGGAACAATAAACATGCAGAGTAGACAACATGGGCTGGTATGGTTTTGGTCCTTTGGTGAAAAGTCGACCTTATTATGTGAAAATGGGGTGGTAGATAGCACTATGGCAGAGAAGCTGATAGAAAATGACCTGATGGAAGCATGTTACGGGTTGCCTGATGAGCCACGCCTCTGTGACTCAGGAAGATTACCTTCATTGTCATCAAATGAAGCGGGTCTGGTTGAGCCATCTGATTTTCTGTTATTTTTGTTGCTTTTCATTTGCTCAGTATTAGAGAAGGTTCTCTCTTCAGACTTTTGTGGAGCTTCTCCACCTCTTATTTTCTCATCAGCATTTGCAAGGTTCCCTTTCTTAGGCTGCTCAGTTACAGATTCCTGCAAACCAGATTCAGATCCTTGCTTCACAATGTCTTCTTGTGATATACTGGACTTGTCACCCTGCATTTGCTGTGCTCCCGTGCTCTTATCAGGAACAGAAGGTAGCATTTCTCTGGTCTTTGCGGAGCTATCTTTAGATGATATAGAATTGTTTAGGTCAGACTGCAGTTGCAGCTTGGATGCATCTTCAGTTGACATTCGCTGAACTCTTCCAGTACTACTTTGATTTGGATTTTCCCACATATCATCCTTTTTGGGCTTGCCTATTTCATTGATCACTGCTGCATCAGCTCCTTGCTTTTTCTTGGTTTCTGCTGGCTGAGACCTATATTGATCATTTGGCATCTGTTGTGTGGATGGTCTGTCGTTGTATGCTTCATTCATGTTTTTCTGTGAATTCATTACTGAAGGTCTTGTAGCTTGTGGTCCAGAATCTTTGGTCTGACCAGCTTCAGAAATATCATTCTCCTTGTTCCTTGCACCAGTGAAGTAAGACGAAAGAGATGCTTGCGATGACACTTGATCTGTTATGTTATCAAATTAACAGGTCATGATCAACCCACTCATCAAACAAGAGTACAAAAGAGTATGTAGGATTTTCTTATCATAGGACAGGGACTCATAATCCTAATTGCACATTGTGACAAACTTTAGAGTATGAATTATATAACCAAATTGACATTGAACTATATATGTAGCTGGTGGAATAAGCACTCCAACAAAACGCAATATGAGGAATGGTTTTATCAGTTTTGAAAATGCTGGAGTGCCAACATAAATGCAGCATTTTGCAATATGATTTTGACATTTCAAACTCATCTAGAAATTTGGGAGCTACTATTTTTTGCAGAAGGTATTGCTGCCTGTCAACATGCATACACATCAACAACAGTTGGAGCAATTTTTCTTTCAGTGGGGGCTAGTTTACCTGCTGTACGACGTAGTTGAGTATCAGGAGTTGGTTCTTGTCTTCTTGGTGTAGTGACTGATGGTCTGTCTGCTTTCTTTTCCTCACGAGCATCAGGGATACCTCTTTGGAGAGTTGTGGAAGCACTCTGTCTATCAAATGCTGGTTCTTGCACCTTTGAAGATGGCGTTGGTCTTTCATCAGCTCTTGATGTCTTGGCCAAGTCATCACCAGTAGTGCCATATGAGGTAGGAGTGGTTCCTTTAATTGGTCCAATTGTCTGATGGGAACTTGAAGCTGGCTTTTGTTTGTTTGTTGCTGCCTTTTCATCAGCAGCAAGTTTCATATCTCTGTCATCATCACTAGTACCACGAACAGCAGGGATTTCTCCTTGAAGTATTGTTTGCTTTGGTATGGCTGTCCGGTTGCTTTCATCAGCACTTGATGTTTTTCCAAACATATCATCACTAGTGTCACGTGCATTATTGATTCCTCCTTGGGTTGATTCTGAAGCACGCTGAGTGCCAGAAGGTGCTGATTGCCTTGGTGTCATTTGTGGTGCTCTTTCATCCATGATGGAATTCTTGTCTGATTGTACATTACCAATACCACGAGCAGTTCCTTGCCCTGTTGCTAAAGCATTTCTTTCATCCCTCATGGTTTGCTTTGGTGTGCTTGGCGGTGCCCTCTTGTCAATACCCGCTGTTTTGGCCAACTCATCATAGTTAGGAGCTTCAGGAGCTTCTTGTTTAACTAGAGGAGGTGGAGAGGCTTGTCTCCATTGATTGATGGTGGATAATTCAGCCAAGCCATCATCAGGGGAAGCTTCCTTTGATGTTTTGGAAGCTTGCCCTGACCTGGTTGGTTGTGCTTGGCTTGGCACCACTGGAAGCTTTTCTTGCTCATTGATGGATGGTGATTTTTGCGGTTCAGTGGCACTACGGTCATCATGTGGCACTTCTTTTGTTGGTGAAACAACTCTTCCTTCAGCAGCACTTGTTGGAAAGTCAGGAGCTCGTGTGCCAGTTGACGGAGAACTGCCAGTTTTTCTATCATCCAAAATGGTTCTGTCTTGAACATCTGAGGGCTTCTTATAAATATATGGTGTTTCCTCCTTTGAAGGTTGAAAATCTGTAGGTTGTGATTTGCCTGCTTGTGCTGCTTTTTCACTGTCCTCCATCATCTTCCGGAGCCTCTTAGTAGAGAATCTTCCATCTTCACTTGTGATGTTATGAGTGTCTTCTTGAGACTCTGGTTGCATTGTTGACAAGTCAGGTACTTTCAGAGTTAGTGGTGCTATAAATTTCTTATGGACATTTTGCTCACCTGATGGTTGTTGCCGTGATGGTGCCGCTGTGACCCTCTTTTGATCAGCCTGTCTAGCATCCTTAGTGACTTCCTGGGAGCCACGGGGTTGAGCTGGTTGTGCGGTTTCACCTTGAACATCTTTGGATGACACATGCTCTGGCAAACGAGTAGCAGCTCTCTGATCAGCTGAGGTTATCTTCGTTTGCTCAGCACGTCCTCGTGCATAAGGGGGCTGAACACCACCTCCCAGATCATAAGGTATTTCGTCTGCCTCATTGGCAGGATAAGTGTCTAGATCTCTCTGTGTAGTAGGTCTTCCATAAGAAGTTTGTGGTATGTTTGTAGTAGGCTTGGTATATGGAGCTGGCTTGTCAAAGCGAGGATCAACACTGGCACGTTCATCAATTTCATGGGGGACTTTGGTTGATCTTGGACTAGAAGGACCAACTGCTTCACTGGTCTCACGCCTTTCAGCTATCTTGTTATAAGTTTTTGAGGATTCTGGTGGACTAGGTCTTGTAGGAGTTGCTGCTTCATCAGGATGGCTGCTAGCCTTAAAAAAATCAGAGAGATGGGGTTTAGCAGAAGCTTCTTTCGATGATATTTGACTGGGTTTGGTTTGAGATGAGGCATCTTTGTAGCTGGATATATCAGTATCTGTTCTCTGAGATGTTTTAGGGGTAGCTGTGGTAACAAAGTTACCGCTAGGCGTTTTCTGATTTGTAGAAGGTCTAGGCCTTGGGGTTGATGGAGTTTTCTCAGTGGTAGTAAAGAAGTTGCTTTCTTTTCTAGGTGAAGGTCTATCATGATAGGTTGTTTCAGGGGGCAGAGGTTGCTCTCCTTGTGGAACTGTCTTAAACGAGGTTGAGATAGTACCAGCACTGGGAGGTGGGACTAGTATTGTTCGTGACTCAGTGCCAGTTGTCATCCGAGGGTCTAAGCGAATAGTGTGGCTAACAGATGTTTGGGGAGGATCTGTCTGCCATTGCTCCTCCTGCTCCTCAAGTTCCATTTGGTATTCCTCTTCCACGCTGTTCATATCCCTCAGCACCTGCTGCCAAGAATGTCGGGCAGAGATAGTATTCCACCACCTCTGCACATTCTTCCTTGAATCATACAGGTAGGCAAACTGTTCAGATGTCAAAATGTGGTGGGTGTTTGGCAGGTGAACAAGGTCAGCAAGGGTGAACTTGTTCCCAGCAAGGAACTCACTCTCACCAAGCCTTTGTTCATAGACTTCTAGGACTTCTTCCAGTTTTCTTTTCTCCTTGTTTATATCATCGTCGTCGTCATCATGCACAGGAAAGGCCAGGTGACAGAACAATGCCCGACTCGGAGGATCAAAGGCATGCTCCTCATGACGGAGCCATTGTTCAATGGAAGCCCTCTCCAAGACATCCTTTCCCAGCAGGAAAGGATACCCACGCTGTTCATAGGTTTCTGCTATATAGCGGCAGATTGCTCTTGATTCTGCTGGTAAGAAGAAGGGTCAGTACTGTATGCTGACTGAAGATGCATCATTAGTACCCCCTCCTTTCTTTAATGTTTGATGTTGGTTAGTTCAAAGCTGAACTAATCAACGACAAAATCTAAAGGATGGAGGCAGTATAATTCTGGTTTCTATGGACACTGTAAGTCCTACATAACCTCACTTGAGTAAATTGAGATAGTTTTCGGCATTGCAGTTTCAATTCACAATTCCCATGGTTAGTACATGCTAAGAAGCGTTCTGTTTATTTTGATACCATGAATCCTGCTAGTATAATCATGATATACTTGATAGCAACTACTTGAAACTCTAACAGAGAAGCGATGCTCTAGAGAGACCCAGGAGCAGGAGCCCTCATCGTCTAGTGTGATGCTCCTAGGTTGCAAAATGTTTCATGGAACAGTAGCCTAGCTGCTCTCTTTCATTTTGGGTCGATCTGCTGCTGCCTTAGCAAGCAGATAGTTTGGAATATGTTTTGTTTTCTCCTACTTAATACGAAGGTGTGCAAAGCTTTCGCGCATTCACTAAAAATGATATACTACCTAGAATGTGAAATTACCTCTCTTTCCAGTAAGTTCTTCACAAGTTTTTTTTTTAATTTCCTAACCATTTTTGAGACATACATTCAGCATTTTATTTCATGTTCAAACCATAATCATGGAACAAATTGCTGCTAATGTTGGATGCACATGGTGCACACTGGTTTGCACAATTGCACTACATTTTGATGTACAGGGACTGCCAAATATTTTCACTTTAATGGAATTTCGAAATGGAAGGGAACACGAGTATAGTGCCTAAGTTTCTGAAAACCAGAATGCTGAAACAAACTAACAAAGAAATGGAAGGGGACACACGTATACTGCCTAAGTTTCTGAATACCAGAATGCTGAGAAAATAATTATTTCTTTGTTACATTATATGTCCAGTATTACATTTGCCAAAATCTTCTGAGATCACATGGCTATTGATTTATTGATTGACACGTCAATTTCATTTTGTCTACAGGTTTAAAATTCCGGCACCAAGTTCTTTGCAGGGTGGATGCATATTGTTTAATTCTGTTCAAAATTTCTTATCTACAAGGCTTGCATGTTGATACAGGTAATATCATCTAATCCTAGGGTATGTTATTAACCAACAAGAAACTATTTTTCTTTGGCCACGCAAGCTTACAGTAACCATAGGTACACCTTGCCAAATTAAAACCGCAAGAATTGTGCAACAAACAGTGTTACCTTGTAGAAATGTGGGTCCGTCGTAGAATGGAACTGGAACACTCCTCGATGCCTAAAGAGTCGTAGAAGAAAATAAAAAGTCAAAATGAGATATAAATACGCATGAACCCAATAAATGGCTGCTTTTGCATTCCAAGTGTTGCTGGAAAAGAATGAAACACAGAAAATGCAGCAACAAGTACCTGGAGCTTGAGGATGTCCTTGTAAGAGTCTTTTTCAGTTTCAAACTGGATGTTTTTCTCATACAGGCATGCAAGCACCCTTGACACATCAGGAAATATCATCGATTTCTCATGGTATAGCTTCACAACAGGAGCTCCTGCTCCAGTGCTAAGCCCTGCCATGATAGCAAGAGCTCGCTTGCTAGTTGATCAATTGAAGGATATGGTATGCAAGTAAGTATGGTAACTCCACCCAATAGTTTTTTAATATAAGAAGGTTGTCTGCCTCTCAGAGGAAGCAAAGAGAAGATGCTTAAAGTGAGAACCTAGAAAAAAGTGGTGACAGCGTGAAGCGGTAGATTAAGAAATAAAATGGAAATAAAGAAAAGGAAAAAATAAAGAGAACAAAGGGGAGGTGAAAAAAGCAAAAGGTAAAGCAAACGGAATATGGAGATCTGAACAATGGATGATGTGCTTTAGGTATTCGTATTATAATTTTAGTACCAAGTTACCAACCAATGCTGTGGTATCTATTTCCAGACTTCCAGCAGGTTGCACGTTTAAAGAGAAAGGGTAAAAGAAGAAAAAGTCACTTCTTGGACACTACTTAGATAACAGACATTATTATGATGTTGTCAACTGAATGGTTGGATTACTCATATCAAATGTACCCCCCTGTTAGCTGAGCTACATCACTTTATTCATCCCTTGTCCCTTTAACCAAAGGAGATGCAACGTGCTGGTACGTAGCCCGTAGGCACACAGGTTTTGTCAAAGAAGGCAAGTTTAGAATCTGAGACTAGCACACTGGTCTAGCAGTAGCAGACAAACAGGATACATGATGGGCACCCCAGGGTGCCTTTGTACCTGGCTACCCATGCTGAAAACTTCCACAGAGGATACCTCGTGGCACGAAACTACAACCATACTACCATAAAAATTCTACCTTAGGTGGTCATTAGTTAATCATCAATGGAGGCATTGCTATCTGTGTTAGGGATTCATATCTAGACTCTAGAGCAGCATATATGTATCACGAAAGATCATAGAATGTGCTGCAATGTAGGTTGGATCGAAATGATGTATGAGCTTGTGAAACACCTTTTTAGTGAACTGGTAGGAATGCTGGAATCTAGAATGGTACGGGCGTTCAATCACAATCCACAACATTAGTAATGATCCAGTGCTTAGAAATAAAGTAAATTATATTTTGTTTCTTAATGGTTGCGAATTATATACACAGTTTTCAGGCTCCCTGTCATCTGAATTCAATTTAGTAGCTGATCGACTGATTCCATCAGGCATAGACTTTTTGAAGTAAGTGCTCACTAATCACTATATTACGTACTATTTTCAGAAATAAAACTACAAAACTCTGCTCAATACATCAAAAAGGATAATACAGAATCAAATACTTCACGGAGGATAATCCAATGGCATGTTTACTTCACGTAATAGTTTTTAGAAGTTTATACTTATTTTACTCCTTGTTGGTTGTAGCCTACTAGACTGTACATCCTATGAACTGCTAGTGTTTGTTATTTTTCTATTTCATTTTTTTTTTCAAAATGAGCCGAACAAGAAAGTGCGGATTTCATATATTCATATAAAAGAAGAAAAATACAGAACCCATAGCCCTAAAAGACTCTAGATCAAAAAGAGAAAAAAATCACCACCCCTAGCAGGAAGACTTCTGTATGATAATGGAAATTTTTAGACGACGCCTCCAACAAGAAAACGACGCAGAATGCGTCGCCGCCGCCTGTCCTGGAGAGCCAGAACAAGGTTTTCACCCGAAGATACCATTAGGGAGAGATGAAAAAAACACACCAATGTCCCAGGAGGAGAGCGGCACCCACAGGCATCGCCGTTGACTGCCCGGAGGCAGGGCTTTCGCCCTAAACCATCCTCCCATGTCAAATATGCATGTTAGGGTTGCTAACCACCAAAGCTGAAGCCTTCAACGCGTAGCCACTGCTTCAATGGCCTGTCGTCGATTGACCAAGAAGGAGCCGGGTGGCCCCTATTCCACAACGTTATCGACAACTTCACCGTGACATAGCATCCCGCGCCATCCTCGGGATGCCAGGCCGCACTGTCGTCGCCTTGCTGCCCTCAACGCCACGCCGATGACTAAAAAACTGTAGCACCCTCGCCGTCGCAGCGGACATCACCATGCCCACCAACATCATCGAGACCGACCCAAGAGCCAGCACGTCGAAACCACTAAAGGATGTCGTCGGTCGTACCAAACCCAAAGGCAGCAGAAGCGGTCTGCAAGCGACATCGGACACTCCGTGTGTGCCTCTAACTCCGCCAGGGCCCCTCGACACCTGGCCTCCACGCCCCACGGGCCACCTCGTCACGCTCGCTTGGGGGCCCAAACGCTTTTCCCTAGGTATAGCAGGCCAGCAGCCGCCCAAAGCAGAAACGCCTCGGCCCTACAACCACCTACCGCCGCGTAGCGCCAACTTCCCCGAATCTGGCAGAGGGAGGCTAGATCTGCCAAGGTCAACCGCCTCGGTGGCACGGTGCAGAAGCCCGCACCGCAGCCACCTACGGACGACGGCGGGACGCAAATGACCTCCTGTCTGACACATCGCCGTCGCTGTCACGTGTCGCCTCTCGCCGCCACCAGGTCTTGCCGCCGGCCACCGCCGCACACCGAAGACCAGCAGCAACAGCTTCGGCGTGTCGTGGAGACCCGTCCTTGCGCCGTGGGACCAGATCTGGCCAGAACGCCGCCGACCGCCGCCAGCGGCCACTGTCCTCGCGCCGTCGACGCCCCCGCTGCACGCCGTCGCCCGTCGCTATCGAGCACCACCCACCGGCGTCACTGCACACGCGCCGTCGGCCTCCGGCGGCCAGATCCGCGCGCCGAGAGCCCGGATCTGGCCGGACACCACCGGCCACCTTCGCAACGTAGCTCCTAGCTGCGGCGACAAACAAGCCCACATGCAAACAAGGCCACCGCCGCCCTCGCTCAGAAGCCGCTGCGGCCTGCATGTGGCCAGCCGCCGTGCTGCCCATCGTTGCATTCCACATCGTCGCCGTCGTCGTTGTTGCTGCACGCTCGCGGCCGTCGTCGCCGTCGCCGCAGCTGCTGCTCGCCCGCCGTCGCCGCGACCTTTCCCTTGCGCGGGACGGCCAGATCCGAGGCCAGGGTGGCCAGATCTAGCCGTCGTCCGTGCGCCTTGTCGCTTTTGCACCAAGAGCACACCGTCGGGGACTGCGCCCTAGCGCTGCTAGCCTCCCTGGTTGCCGTCCTGCTCACCGTTGACCGCGCGCACCGGCGATGGGACCGCACCCCAGCGCCGTGTTGCTACCAGAAACGCGGACGCCCACACGCAGTGGCGGAGTGAGAATTTTCTCAAGCCTAGGCCCGATCTTGTGCATTTTACAAAATATTGTATTTTTTCTCTATTTTTTAAATATTTTTTAATGTAATTTTATACCTAGGGGTAGGGCCACAGTCCAAGCTGCCCCACCCCTGTCTTCCTAGGCCACGCGTCTCCAACTCGTTGCCGCCAGCACCCGCTCTTCCCCCGCGCCGCCACGTGGGGCTGGTCGGCGACCAGATCTGGCCGTCAGGAGGCCAATCTGGCCGGAGCTTAGCCGGAAGAAGGGCCTTCGGCCGCTTCTGCGTCTTCCCATCGGTGCCCCAGCCGTCGTGACGAGAAAGGAGGGAAGACAACCCCGCCGCTACTGTCGTCGCGGCCGCCCGGCTTTGCCGTCGGCCGGGCGGCCACTCAGGTAGCGGCGAGGTGGGAGGAAGGGAGAAAGGGAGCTGCCGGCGTCCGGTCCGCTCGGTCGCCACCCGTACTGTCTGGGGCTGGGCGACGCGAGGGCCGCACTTGCGCACTATGAGAAAATGTTGTAGAGAAAAGTTCCATTTCATTTTTGTCCAAGGCGGAAAGTTGACGGCAAGAATATGTGCCGGTTTGTCTCTCCGATCACATCTTGGTTTACTCAAGACAAGGAACAATCTGCCCTCCATATAGAATTGGAAAACTCCATCCTATTGCAGTAATCTGCGTAAGGTCCTCTCTCTTTCCTTGAATATATCTTGAATGATAATACTACTTCTGTTGCTCGTGCAGTCAAGTTCTGTTTTTTCCGGTAGGCTGTGTAAGGTGTGACTAGGATTATAGTGGAAATCAGTTCTAGGAGTGGCCATATTAGAGGAAGGAGGGTGCAGCACTGTCGCCGCTTCGAGCCCAAAGGACATCGTCTAGAGGGGATGTCTCCGCCGCCAACCCATCATCTTCATTTTTGCTGTAGAGAGAGGGGGAGAGAAGGAGATGTAGAGGATGGTTTTGTCCGATTGACAGCTCGGACCTTTGTCAAAAAATATATTAGGAATGAGTTCATCGAGGAACTGCAAAAGCATCTCCAATCACCAGTTCTTGAGGATGGATTAAGATGCTCTAATCTCCTACTTACAAGCGGGAGCCACTCGCCACGTCCTAGTTTTCTAAAAGGCCTAGGCTAGACAGACTGTATCCTCCCAGCCCACTTCTGTTTTTGCCGGTGCAGGTATTCCGGTTATCCACGGTTCCGTACTAAATATTTTGTTTCTCCCCTGCACCATCTCTATCACTCACCCAACCACCCAAAACCATTTGCCTACACAGATAGATGCCTTCACCTTGAATCCTTCTACCCCCATATGTTGCAAAATGCAGCAAATTAAGAAAAGGTCATAGACAATTGAGACGCAGCTCTCAATCGCCGTAGAAACCTGTGCACCGCACGTCCGCACCGTCTTTGGTAATCCCCTAATCAATGTGCCGTTGAAACAATTGCTCAATCTTGCAGCTCGCAGAAATTGACCGGCGCTGATGCTTGCCCTCCCTACACGTACCACTGCACCCGTCGCCCAGGCAGGATGGGAGAAGTTTCTGCCTTCTCTTTCAACGGCCTTCTCTCATGTCATGTGCTACCATGCGTCCATGGACTACTTGTGCAGCTCGATCAGACAGTGACACACACACAGATGTATGTGCGAGAAGCTTGGTCGTTAAGAGAGAGAGTGAGGCAAGTAAGCTGGACACGCACGGGAGAAACGAAACGAAATGAAATGCCGGCAGCGTACGTAGCCCCAACCACCCGTTGTTGCCATCACACTGTCACACGCGTGTGTTGCTGCAACTACACTGCGGACCTTCAGGCTTAAGTATCTCAAGACTTGGCGGCGATGGACACGTTCTGCCATCCACCTGCAACGCCGTATTAATGTTACTATGAGATGGAAGCTTACGTGGCAGCATGTCAGGTCATCGGTTCATGACTGACCTGGCAAGCCTAGTGCATGGTTAGTATAGTCCACTTGAAGTTTCAAACGCGCTTAATTCATGTATGGCGTGTACTATTAATCACCAGGCATGCATATTTATATGCAGAAGATTTTTAGAAATAGCCAAAGCACTATCATAAGCTAGCTAGAAAGATCTTCTTTGTCTGTTACAAACTCGATCGATCAGCGATTCATTCCCCTTATCCAGTTTGATCATATATATTCTGATCAGTATCCGGCCCAGTACAACCGAGCAATTTAGCAGCAATATCTCCATGGAGGCAGTAGCAATGCACTCCAGTCTTTCATCGTCTTACTCTCCGGTGATCTCCACCGGCGGCGATGCCCGGAGTTTGTCCCGGCTGCCGGCCCGTGTCGCCGGCGCGGTGGCTCGTGGCCTCGTCACCTTCGTCTTCGCCACAGGTGAGTCTTTTGATTTGAGCTGATCTGTGTTCATCGATCGCCATGTTTGTTAATGGATCAATCATGAATACAACTGTTATTGTTGTTGTTGGTTCTGTACAAAATTGAGTAATTAACGTTGTGATTTGGTTTAACAGTGGGGACGATTTTGGGGGCGATCACCGGCGGGCTGATCGGCTTGGCGACGGAGAGCGGCATGGTGCGGGGCACCGGAATTGGGGCGATCTCCGGCGCGGTGGTGGCCATGGAAGTCGTCGACTCGTCGGTGGCCATGTGGTGCTCTCAGGAGTCGGGGATTTGGAGCGTTCTCTACGTGGTTAGTGCTAATTTCCTACCAATTTGCAACTACCATTTCATCTAGTAGCAGCTGGTATGATGAAGAATTTGCACTCTTACTCATCCAACTGATCATAGCAATTAATTAATTAATTTGCTGTACGAATTATAGCAGTTTGCAATGCAAGCTTGCTTGCTCTACTAATTTGTAGCAATTTCCAAGCCAATTAAGTTTGCTTTCTATACTAATTTTAGCGATTAGTAGGTTAATTAAATTTGATGTACTAATCTGGTTGCTGTTTCTCTACTAATTGTAGTAGGAGCTGATGATGAATTGCAATTTTGAATTCGTTAGTCACCCAACTAATAATCATAGCAATTTGGAAGATAATTAAGTTTGCTATGCCAATTGTAGCAACTTGCAATATTAAGTTTGCTTGCTCTACTAATTTTAGCAATTTCCAAGCTAATTAAGTTTTTCTCTCTCTACTAATTGTAGCGATTAGCAAGTAAATTACTGAATTTGATGTACTATCTGGTTGCTCCATAATTCAGCTTGACGTGATCTGGAGCCTACTGACGGGGCGCCTGGTTCGGGAGAAGGTGGACCCCGCCGTGCAGAACGCCGTCGACAGCCAGATGAACGCCGCCGACGCGCCGTACAGGGAGAGCGCGCCCACACTGGCCGAGATGTTCGACACCGCCGCCCCCGGCGCCGTCGTCGCCGCCGCCGGCATGCCGGTGGACGCCATCGCCGCCCTCCCGGTGACGACCTTCACCCACCAAAGCCTCGCCGCCGACGCCGGCGACCACGCCGGCTGCTCCGTCTGCCTCCAGGTCAGCAAAATTCATCCTTTTGATCATTAATTCCATCACTTTCCGGCGTCTCTGAACTTACGGTTTCATGAATTTGTGTTGATTTGCAGGATTTTGAGGCCGGAGAGGAGGCGAGGAGGTTGCCGGAGTGCGAACACACGTTTCACCTGCAGTGCATCGATAGCTGGTTGATGAGGCACGCGTCTTGCCCCTTGTGCCGCCGCACCGTCGTCGCCGTCGCCGTCGTCGACGACATCGTCGGCTGAGCAAAGATTGGATTTTTTTTTTCGTTTTGTTCGTAATTGTTAGCTAGGTAGTGAGAAGGGCGTGCAGTGCACGGCATCGCCGGCGGCGCGCGTGAGGAACACGATTCACGACTGACGTACATGTGTAACTACTACGATACGACTTTTTTTTTTCTTTGATATCTTGATTCATTTTGGAGTACAGATAGTAGTACTACTTTGCATTGTATATGGATACACTTGTATGTATGTATGTATTGTAGATATATACGTGTACATGGAGACATTGTGATTAACATAATAGAGAGAGATGGAGATTTTTTTTTTTACTTCTTTGCCTATTGGTTGATTCACTAATTTATTCTTATATGCCACCTAAGACTATAGGACTTGTTTGTGAGCTTATGATTAGAGTGATAAGCATCTGGTGAAATTTGGAATGGTGAATTTTCCAACTTCCACCTTCTATTTCATTTTCTAGATTCTACAACTATGTTCTCAGAAGCTGGATGACAATCTGGACTTAGCTTCTTTCATTTCAGAATCTCCAGAGTTTCTGGTAGCCAGGCCATTTTATTCATGTGGTATTGCTGTGTGGGTTTACTTACTGTTTTCCGTACTGCTCCATTTTTCCTTGATCGTTGAAAGCCTATAATTTGGTTTTAGAATTAGCTGGGCCTAAGAAAATCGCCTAGTGGTGGGCCGTATCACGACTGGCGGCCTCTGATTTCCGTCTGCCCAAAATCATATAAGTTTTGAAACGGGCCAGCTTATTTGAATTTAGTCTGATTTTCAGGCGGAAATAAGTCCACTTTGCATCTCTCTCTGTTGACGTCGAGTTTGAAAAGAGATTCTAAACCAAAATATTAGTAAATGTTGTACCTTAATCTTCCAAAACTTGTTTGAAGTCCCACGACAGTATGGATAGGTGGTTTTGCTGATTTAACATTTTGTAATCATCGCAAATGAATAAATATAAACATGGACTGCGTATTTTCTCTTAAAAAATCTAATGAGATATCACGTCAGCGAAACGACCTTTCCATACTGCCACGCATGCAATCTATTTTAAACGAGCTTTACAAGATTGAGATCAAATCTCTCCGCAGCTCCGCTATTTTGATTCCATTATGATTTGAAAACTCGTATGAACGTAAGGTAAGCAAAGTGGACTTATTCCTTTTCTGGCTTTCAACAGCTGAGATTAAGGCCCATCGAATCCAAATGAAACTGAGATTGGCTGTAGGCTGTACCGAGTAGTGACAGACGATCAGCTTAGCAGCTACTCCAGCCAGCTAGCCATGGTTAGAAGTACGATCCTACTCCTACCAATCATGTGATGTTAAAGTACTACGTACAGCCAATCTCAGTTTCAAATGATGGTGAATTGGTGATGATGGTATGCTTCTATTCTAACCACAAGAGTACTCCTACTACTTTAATAGTACAGTAATTGATTGGGGCAGAGAAGTATCACCTGCATCCTGCAGTTGGTGTAGTTAGTTGGCTATTGATTGTGCGAGTACTCGCTGCTGTCAGGCTTGGGGACACACACACAGGCCTTGTTTATTAGTTGCAATTTTTTTTTACAAAAACATCACATCAAACGTTTGGATGTCAGGAGGGGTTTTCGAACACGAATAAAAAAATTAATTTCAAGGTTAGTCTGTAAACCACGAGATGAATCTATTAAGCCGTCATTAGCACATGCGGGTTACCGTAGCATTTATGGCTAATCATGATCTAATTAGGCTCAAGAGATTCGTCTCGCGATTTTCATCCTAACTGTACAATTAGTTTTTTATTTCATCTTTATTTGGTGCTTCATATATACATATGTCTAAAGATTTGATGTGATGTTTTTTTAAAAAAAAATTTGGAAACTAGAAGGAGCCACGGTCGATGATGCATTCCATTGCCAGCATGGGGCACGCGTGATGCGACACCGACACACATCACACGCTCAACCATCGATCCACAAATTTTTCTCCCGTCACAGTTCACAGTTCAAGTCGTCCATTGACTAGGTTAATTAATCTGACCAATGAACATCATTAATAATCAGTCTCAACAAAATTCAGCCAACAGTACCAGTTCTAAACTGAGGGTAGAAATAAAATATAAGCCGCACGAAAATGATATAGATAATTAGAGCACGATTAATTAAATTTTAACAATTATAAACTTAAGAAATTAGATATATTTGCTTTTTTAAAAGAAACTTTAGCCGTAAAGAACGAGGCCATATACGACCGAACTATTGTTAATTAATTATACGATTATAAGTCCAACTATATTACCTACTCCATACATGTCTCTCTCCAATTCTCCATCGCATGCATGTGGATGGAAATTAAAAAATCCCAGCGGTGAAGATCACAAATTAAATGTACTTACTGATCGACCGAGCTCTTGTCGCAGCGTCGTTTGTCATCGATTTTTTTTTTTTGATAGATGGCACACGAGAACCATGTCCACATTTAAAAAAAATTGGCAGTTCTTGCAAGTACAATCAGTATACTACCTAAGCTAGCTAGCTATATATATATACTTCTCTAATTAATCAACCTGCATCGATATTTTCGGGAATACCCGTAGGACTGCATATCTTTTGCACTAAACCTTCACAGATATATCCTCTTATATACTTCTTCCGTTCATATTTGATCTTCATATAAGGTTTAGAAAGCCATTTATAATTGATCTTCATATAGTTGCATGAGCACATATTTCGTTGCAATGTAACTAATGCATCACGAAAAAAATACGTGCATGCTAACAAAGTTACTATATATATTGTGTTAATCGATACATGCATTATAAAAAATATGTGCATGTTATGCATGACATCTTATTCTTGGTCTGGGTGCATAAACCATATATGAAGATCAAAAATAAATGGAGGGAGTATATAGGTACGTATTTAATTATTATCTAAAAGAATAGGTATATATTTAATTTTAAGCTCAGCTAGTCATCAACAGCCCGCTAGCTAAGCTGGTCTTTAAGTGGATAATCTGTATTTAATGTGTTGTATATAATACTCTTGTTTGGTAACATAGCGTAGATCGATGGCATGACAGTCGCAACTAATTAACGATTGGTGGATCATCACAATAACCAAAAATCCATCGATCGCGGCACGCGATATTAATTAAGAGAGCCCGCGTGACGACCGTGGCATCCAGCTACTTAATTAATCGTGCTAGTGAGATACGCACTATTAACAATTGCAGCACGCATTGCATATACTCCCTCTGTGTTGAAAAAACTAAACGCTTTGAATAAAAACACGATTAAAAAACAATTTTGACTATATTTTTCTATTATAAACATATAGAAATGCCAATAAATAGATGATTTTGTTGAAGTCCTTTTCAGGATTAATCTATACAAATAATATTTATGTTGCTAAAATAAATATTTCTGAAGTTATGTATATTTAAATTTTAAAATGTTTGACTTTAGTATAGTACAAAACGTCTAGTATTATTAAACTAGAGAGAGTATTTATATATTTCACGTCTTGAGATATATACATCTCCGGTATTGGTTTCTACATTTTTAATATTTAAGAAATAATTTTGAAAAAGATAGGAAACTAAGATAGAATGGTCCCTTATACACTAAAACTGAGAGTTATTGCACCAGCGTCTTCTAGACCAGTTGCTATATACTACGGTGCTACCTATAGCTATATTAGTTGCCACAAGTCTTCTAATTCCAATCATATCGTCGTCTACCTAGCTAGTTGCTCTTCTTTTCTTGTCCATCAATTGATCGAGCTAGCTTGCTTCGATCCAGATCGAGTTACCTAGTGATCAATTAGGAGCTTAATCAATTGATTGCTTAATTCGATTCAGAGAGAGGATGAGATCAGGTGGTAGTGGATCTGCAAGCGAGAATAATGGAGGTGACGTCGGCGGCGACGGGTCGTCGCCGGAGTTGAGGGAGACGCTGCTGGCGCAGGACGTCGACGGCAAGAAGATCAAGAAGCAGGAAGACCTTGAGGAGATCAGGAGCGTGAAGGAGTTCATGAGGCTGGCGGCGGAGGAGAACCGGCGGCTGTGGTACCTGGCCGGGCCGGCGATCTTCACGTCGCTGGCGCAGTACTCTCTCGGTGCCGTCACGCAGGTGTTCGCCGGACACCTCACCACCCTCGAGCTCGACGCCGTCTCCACCGAAAATATGGTCATCGCCGGCCTCGCCTTGGGGATCATGGTCAGTACTATTACTGCTCAATGCTTAATAGCTAGCTAGTACTATGCTTCTTTAATTACTTCTATTCATTCATCAATAGCTAAAACACGTACTAATTAAGCATTTGGATACAAAGATTCGTTGTATTAGGATATGTCACGTCGTACCTTAAATGTTTATGTTTTTGACACAGAGAGAGTATTTTGGAAACCAAAAGTACTGCTTCATAGGCAATGACAAAGTTGGAATTTCACAAATTCCGGGAATTTTCATACCAAAGGAATCTAAATTTGAACGAATTTTTCTTAAATCTGAACCAAATTTTTAATTCCTTTTTTTGGTTTTCGGAATATTTTTTATGGAGGCCTGAAAATCTCGGAAATTGCTATCCGAAATATTTTAACCTTTGCTACCACCCAACTAGCCCCATTCATTCATCCGTCGACCTTGCATGCAAGTTGACCAATTAAATCTGCTAGCATAGTTAAGTTTCACATTTCTTCATTATATCTACATGTATTTATGACCGATTCACAGGATTGAGTTACGTTGATTTTGGGGCTTAGGTATTCACTTGGATCTCAGGTTATGTAACATCTAGTAACTTAGTCTTGCTTTAAATAAAACGTTGTTTGAATCAAAAGTTTGTTCAAAATTGGTAAACTATGTTTTTTTTCTAAAAAAAAGTTACCGCATGGTATATTTACGAAAATCAGTTTAATTCCTAAAAAAATCAAAGCTTTCTAGAATAATTTGGTGAGCATTAATTTCTCATAGTACCAGATCACCTGGAATCTCCATGCTCTTCGATATTATATTTTAGGTCTTGTATGTCTGCCATTTCAAAAACAGGCATCTTGAATCATATATTCCATATATATAATTTACATCTAGTGTATCTACAAGCTGTGAAAGTGTACAGAATAAAGAGAGAGACAATCAGGGATAGCGCATAGGCTAGTTCAGATGGCAATGAGATCAAAATTCTGTGCAGGGTGGAAACTTTGTGCTCTGGGTTGTTGATTTGCTGAACGTAACCCTTTATTCCAAAATTAATATAAGCTCACTCTTTATTAAAAAATATACATCCATTGTGATATGTTGGAAGTGAATCGTTATTTGATCTGTCGTAGGCCCGGGTCTACGTACTAGTCGGACCCGGATTCCTACCCACGTAGCTGTAGCAACCACCTGTGTATTATTAATCTATGATCGTGCATGCATCTTAATTTTGCTTAATTGATAAACATAATTGAATTACAGTATATTTTCGTACCTACTTCGTATAGAATACTGTCAGTTCAGATTGAGAGTGATATGTAATGTAGTACATTATAATGTTGGGGTTTTACGATACCATGAATTAAGGGGTATGGAGTACATTTTGGACCATCATTACTTTACATCTAATGAATCTTATTCTTTTATATTACAAGCAATAAGGGTACTACTGACACTCCCTTCAAAAAAAGGGTACTACTAACACACATTTTTCTGAGCTCGATTGTGTGATGTAATATGTTACCTCAGGGAGAAATACCAAATATATTTTTTTTTTAAAATAAAGGGTGTAGTGTTCTGTCGAGGGTTAATGGGATGGCCATTTATCTGTTACCCTTGCACACACGAATGGCGTTGCACGTCGACGTGATGTTTTTTTTTCCTTCCGAGGACTGTGTTGAGTCAAATGGCAAAATTTAAGGAATTGTTTAACAATTTAAAATGCTAAGGACTAAACTAACCCTAGAACCGAAGGACCTAGCCGTATTGGACATTATATATATATACTCTCTCTGTCCCATATTATAAAAAGAGATTTAGGGTTTTTGACCGTAACATTTGACTACTCGTCTTATTTATTTCTTTTGAATTATTCTTTATTTTATTTATTATTTACTATGTTATCTTTAAGTATGACTTGCTATTTTTTATATTTGCACTAAATTTTTGAATAAGACGGATGTTTGATTTTTACACATGAATAGTCTAAATCCCATATATTATGAGACGGAGGGAGTATATATATAAAAGAGAGCAAATGGTCTCCCATGATGACATCATTATATAGGTACATATATAGAGCAGCAGTAGATAATTAAGTACGCTTGTCTGGCCTATTTATTTCTTGTCTCCATTGCTCGATCACATGGGTGTCTTATATGTGTTCATGTATCACTATCGATCGCTATAGTGGTCTGGCACTCATTAAAAAGATCATGAATTTACCCTAAAAAAATTATGAATTACGTGACTAGCTACAATCCAAACGATGATGATTACAAATTGGGAAGAGCCTTTAGAAAACAGTTAAAAAATTCAAGCGTTAAATTGAAAATTTCGAACATGAGTTAAATTTTGAATTATAAAGTTTACTTTGATTTTTTGAATTTGAAACAAAACTTTCTATTTAAAACTCTTTGTTAGTCAACTTTAAAAATAAAATTTCACTTAGTTTTGATGATCAATCAAAATAATTTGGCAAATCAAATTGGCAAAAGACGAGAAATTGAAAAAAAAAATAGTTTCCTCATAATTGAATCCTTTTTTTCCTTTACAAGCATGGCATGTCTAGCTAGATTCTACGACATCTCCAGGATTTCTACCAATTACCCCCCTCCTTTCTTTTTCATATAACGCTAGTTAAATAAAAAAAGAAACTAACTAGCGTCGATGTCATACACTAGCTTGCAAACAGAGGGAGTAGCAGTATATGTTATTTAGAAATCGTAATAATATACTTCCTCCATTTTTATTTGTATGACATTGGATGTGTGGAAGGAGGGAGTATGTTGCTACATGACATATGCATCCTTTTTGTATGGGGGGTTACAATACAAAGATGACATTTTTAGGCCCCTTTTGATTCAAGGGATTTGTAGAGAAAACTTTGTAGGAATCAAATTAATATAGGAAATTTTCCTACGTGGTGCTTTGAAACAAAGGACTGAAGATCCCTAAATCCTTTGAAATTCCAATGAATTGATCCAATGCTAGTAGATTTTGGAGGAAATTTACAAAGAGCTCTAACTTTTGGGAAACTTTCCTATGAGTCTATTTCTCCCCTCTAATTCATGTGTTTTTCCTGCGGTCCTATCAAATACTCATTCATATGTTTTCCTGTGTTTTACGATACTCTGTTTTACATATATATTCCTACCGAATCTATATTTTTCCTATTCCTGTGTTTTAGCATTTCTGCTAATCAAAGGGTTATACTAGAGTCTGTAAAACAATTAATGTATGCTTATGCAGCTGGGAATGGGGAGCGCGCTGGAGACGCTGTGTGGGCAAGCCTACGGTGCGAAGCAGCTACACATGATGGGCGTCTACCTGCAACGCTCATGGCTGATCCTCACCACCATGAGCGTCGTCCTCCTCCCCATCTACCTCTTCGCCACCCCAATCCTCCGCTTCTTCCACCAAGATGAAGCCATCGCCGTCCTCGCCGGCCGCTTCTCCCTCTACATGATCCCCCAGCTCTTCGCCTACGCCCTCAACTTCCCCATCCAGAAGTTCCTCCAGGCCCAGAGCAAGGTCATGGCCATGGCCGTCATCTCCGCGGCATGCCTTGTGTTCCACGTGGCATTCACTTGGCTCCTCCTCGGCCCGCTCGGGATGGGCCTCGTGGGCCTCGCCGTCGCGCTCAACGTGTCATGGTGGCTCGTCGTGCTTGCGCAGCTAGGTTACATTGTCATGGGTAACTGCCCTGGAGCTTGGAATGGGTTCGATTGGCTCGCGTTCACTGATCTGTTTGGGTTTTGGAGACTCTCGATTGGTTCTGCCATTATGCTCTGCCTTGAGTTTTGGTTCTATATGTTCCTCATTGTCATCGTCGGCAACCTCCCCAATGCCCAGGTCGCCGTCGCCGCGGTCTCCATCTGGTAATAATTAAGCAAATTTAACATCATGATCTTAAATTTGCTGTTGTATTGTGTCAGTATTCTAACTGGAATTGGGGAATTGGTACGTGTATGTATGACTGTATGTAGCACGAACCTGTTCGGGTGGCAGATCATGGTGTTCTTCGGCTTCAACGCGGCGATCAGCGTGCGCGTCTCGAACGAGCTGGGCGCGGGGCGGCCGCGCGCCGCCAAGCTCGCGATCGCGACGGTGCTCATGTCGTCGGTGGCAATCGGCGTCGCCTTCTTCGCCGCCGTGCTCCTCCTCCGCGACGTCTACGGCGTGCCGTTCACGGACAGCCCGGAGGTGGTGAGGGCGGTGGCGAGCCTCGGCGTCGTGTTCGCCTTCTCGCTGCTCCTCAACAGCATCCAGCCCGTTCTCTCCGGCGTCGCCGTCGGCGCCGGATGGCAGTGGCTCGTCGCATACATCAATTTAGGATGCTACTACTGTATTGGGATTCCCGTTGGCTACGCAATCGCGTTCCCGTTGGGGCTTGGTGTGCAGGGGATGTGGGGAGGGATGCTCACCGGAGTTGGGTTGCAGACGGTGATCCTCGTCGTGATCACGTTGAGGACCAATTGGGACAAGGAGGCTAGCCAGGCGTATGCCAGGATTCAGCATTGGGGTGGATCAGTGGCCAAGATCGACAGTGAATCCATCTAGCTTGATTGGAAATGCAGAGGTTGAGAGCTAGATGCATGGACTCGATCTGATGGTGTTGTGAGATCGATCACTGAAGCAATGCGCATATGTTCACCATATGTACTGTTAGCTGGTTTTGGTTTTGTGTGTTGGAAAATTTGGTCTCACACTCTGTTAATTTGGCATTGGCATTTTAATTTGGGCAATGGTATATGTATGGTTGTGTATTGCAATTTGCAAGAGTTAAGATTGGGACGTACGGTTGTATTTCAGTGCCACAAAATTGATCAAAATCTTCACGTACTAAACAGCTTTTTTTCGTTCTTTTTTGTCTGTAAACTATAATCGGTTTCGTTCTCCACGGAGGCAAACTTCCAGAAATTGATAATTAGAACATTCCCTCAAAAAAAAGAAAAAGAAGAAAAGAACATGCGTGTTCGGTTAGGAGACATCAGTCAGTTCCCAGGAGAACTGCATCATGATCATGGCAGTTGATGTAATCCATCATTTGGTGGCAAATGGTTAGAATTAGGTGCAGCCATCGCCATTGCAAAAAACTGAGATGGCATCCAATTGTGGCCATAAACTTTCATGTCGAATGAATTTTAATTCAAAACCTCAATCTTTTATATGAAAAAATGAAAATAAAATAGAAATAAAAGTTATACTAAAAAAATAGTGTCGAGGCAGGTGAAGCGGCTACCGGGTTTATCATCAGAGACTATCGAGGATCGATCCTAATGTCGGCATATAAAGCTCTGCATAAATCTGTTCAAAGTCGGGCCGGGCCGGGCTTCAGCCTAAAAACTCGAGGCCCGAACCCAACGAAATTGCAGCAAACTAAAGCCCGAGCCTAGCCCGACCCCCGGGCCGGGCCGGGTTTTTTGGGGCTTTTTCGGACTTTCGGGCTGCACTTGTTAGGCCTGAGCCCGGCCCGCCGCATGACCAGGCCAGGCCGGTCCACTCCTGAACCGGTTTAGCTCTGCACCGATGCAGTTCGGCAGTGCAAGCAGAGCCCCAAGCTTGCTTAGAGCGTTTGAAATCACCACCCATTAAGGAGGAAAAAAAAACAAAATGAATCCTAGCCGTCTAGGCCCAAGAAAACCAGTCTGAAACAATCACAGCCCACACACACGAACGGCCCATCTAGCCCATCACGAACAAAGAAAAGCCTGGGGTTGGATCCAGGTGGAACTAACAAAATACAGTAAATACAAACGCCACCACCAAAAGCAGAGAGAGGTTAGCCCAGCTCGGAAGAGGAAGGGAAGCGACCTTCTTGAGGCAGAAGCAACGAACCAACCAGCGACGATCCCCCGATCCACACCTCGCCGCCGCCGCCGATGACGACGGACGTGCAGATGAGCGACAGTGAGCCGCAGCCGGCGGCCACTCCCGCCGCCGCCGCCGCGCCGGCGCCCTCCGCCCTGCAACGTAAGCGATTTTCCTTTCCTCTGCCCCCAAAACCCTCGGTGGTGAGATACTGAGATTCCCTCAGATTCGTTTCTGATTCGATCGAGTGATGCGCGCCAGATCTGAAGGAGATCGCGTCGGTGATCGAGGCCGGCTCGCTCTCCAAGGAGGTGCGCCGGATCTCCCGCGCCGTCCGCCTCACCGTCGCCCTCCGCCGCCGCCTCGCCGCCCGGGATGTCTCGGCTTTCCTCGCCTTCGCGCTCCCGCCTTCCTCCGAGGCCTACTCCCGCCTCACCTCCCTCGTTCCCAAGGTAAACAGCTTCTGCTTTTGCTTCTGCTGTTGCTAGTATCATTTAGCAGTGGAGCGGCTAGCTAGTGTTCTAGTTCTAGTCATAACACAACTTAGTCAGCAGCTCGCTGCTGCTTAGATATAGCTGTTGACATAAAAAAAAAAACTCTTCTAGAGAGGCTTGCATGATATGTGTAATTCTGATGGGTTTCCCATTGGTAGGTAGGTAGGTGCCCTGACAGATTTTACAGCGCAGAGACATTTATATTGAGTTGGCTTAATTTAACATAGTTATCAGTAATTCTGTGTGGATCTGGGTTTTCTATGGCAAAACTATATAACTCCAAGCCTTGGTAGGCGTGATGCTAATTGTGGATGTTTGATTTATCAATGTGTTGTTTGATTTTCTGCTTCTGCTGTTACTAGTACCACACAGTATGAGAGCAACTAGAGTTAATAGTCACAACTCACGACTTAGTCCATAGCTGCCATTGCACCCATGATGCTACTATCACTGCTTAGATATATCTGTTGACGTAAAAAAATTACTAGATATACTTGCATGCTGGGGGTAATTCTGGAGAATTTTGCGTCTTTAAGGAGGTACCTCAAAATTTCGATCACAGAGCATATATTGGATTGGTTTAATTTAACATAGTGATCAGTAATTCTGTGAGAATCTGGGTTTTCTATGGTAAAACAGGAGTTTCAAACCTTGTGCGTGTGATGTTAAGTTGCTAAGTGTGAATATTTGATGTCAATTATCGCCACTCCATTATTGATTGTTATGTTGGAGTTCTCTTACTTTAAATAAGCTAATCATATGGTTGAACATTAACTATTATAAGCAGGAATTCTGGGTGGGTGTGATATTTTTTTTTGTTGATGTTAAAACTGGAATTCTACCATTGGTACTGCTAATGTAATATACAGATGCTTGCTATTTGATATATCACTGTGTTGTTTGACTTTCTTATGGTTATTTTGGACTGCCTGTGTGTGTGTTTTCATAAATAACCGAACTAGCTAACCATATGCTCACTCTTTTTTTATTTGTTATGAAGCACTTGTGTAAGTAGAGGTTAATTGAGCTCCTTCATCACGCTCTGTGACTCTCAGAAGCATCATATTTTCATTTTCATAGAAGTTTAGAGCTGTAACAGCAAGCCTTGTGTAGTTGTATATCTGTGGTACCGAAGTAGCCATTACCAGTATGAAACACTGCACTGTACATGTTATATTTTCATTTGAGATGACCCTTCCATGTGAAGAACATAACATGCTGTTGCAATGATACAATGATAGAATGTGGTTTCTGTTTTTGCTACTTGTTTTGTAGTTTAGGAAGACTCGTGACCTAGCTGGTACAATGATAGAATGAGTGATCTTTAGTTAGGCATATACTGTTACCATATGAAGGCACCTGATGCCCTTATTTTTTGCTTTATAGGAAGATGAGACTGAGATGGATGTTGATGCAGCAGCTCCAGCAACTCAGATTTCGATCAAGCATGGCCTCCCTGAGATTGAAATATATTGCTATTTGCTTGTCCTGATTTTCCTTATTGACCAGAAGAAATACGACGATGTACGTCTAAGACTGCTGATTTTATCTTCTGTTCTCAGTGAGACAATACTAATTCAAAGTTGTCACATGTCCCTAGGCTAAAGCATGTGCAAACGCAAGCATTGCTCGCCTGAAAAACTTGAACAGAAGAACTGTTGATGTTCTGGCATCTAGACTGTACTTCTATTATTCATATGTGCACGAACTCACTAACAGCCTTGCCGAAATCCGTGGGTACGTCAAGATCTTCTTTAATACTTAGTTGCTCACTATTCAGTGCCTTATCATGTTTAACCAACTTATCCTGCATTAAATTATTTTCAGAAATCTGCTTGCGTTACACAGAATGGCAACCTTACACCGCGATGAGCTTGGCCAGGTAGTTTTGGCTTCTATATTCTCACTGATTTTGTCTTTTAGTGCGTGTAATTCTTCTAATTTGTGTGAATTTATTTTTTTATTACAGGAAACTTTGCTCAACCTGCTTCTTCGCAATTACCTCCACTATAATTTGTATGATCAGGCAGAGAAACTTAGGTCAAAAGCACCTCGTTTTGAAGCCCACTCCAATCAGCAAGTAATTAATCCGATTGCACCATTCATTATTCTACAGCTTATGAATTGTTCTGTTTTGGATGCTACACGTGTGAAGTTAAATAATCCACTTAAATTTTGTGTTATGTATTTTTGTCAAGAGACCTTCAGTTTAGCTAATGCTTTTATGATGATTGATGTATGAAATCATCCTCCAGCCAACTGATTTTACAGGACAGTCTCTTGAGCATATGCTAACAAGTGTCTTTATTGCAGTTTTGTCGATACCTGTTCTACTTGGGCAAAATCAGGACAATTCAGTTGGAATACACTGATGCTAAGGAAAGCCTCCTGCAAGCTGCTCGGAAGGCACCCATTGCAGCTCGTGGCTTTCGGATTCAGTGCAACAAATGGGCTATCATTGTGAGACTACTTCTTGGAGAGATTCCAGAGAGGACCGTGTTCATGCAGAAGGGAATGAAGGAAGCACTGACACCCTATTTCGAGCTTACTAATGTAAGTACCTAGCCTTTCTTGAAATAATGTGTTGCACTAGGTGGAAAATCCGAACTGACTTATTTGTGGTCTCTATCTAGGCTGTCAGAATTGGTGATCTTGAATTGTTTAGGGCTGTCGCCGACAAGTTTGCAAGCACTTTCAGTGCAGACAGGACTCGCAATTTGATTGTGAGGTTGCGCCACAATGTTATTCGAACCGGGCTACGCAATATTAGCATTTCATACTCACGGATCTCCCTTGCTGATATTGCCAAGAAGCTAAGGCTCGACTCTGAGAATCCTGTTGCTGATGCGGAAAGCATTGTAGCCAAGGCCATTAGAGATGGTGCAATTGATGCCACCATAGATCATGCCAATGGGTGGATGGTGTCGAAAGAAACTGGCGATGTCTATTCAACAAACGAGCCACAGATTGCATTCAACTCCCGGATTGCATTTTGCCTCAACATGCACAATGAAGCTGTGAAAGCAATGAGGTTCCCCCCGAACTCTCACAAGGAGAAAGAAAGTGCTGAGAAGCGCCGTGAGAGGCTCCAGCAAGAAGAGGAACTGGCAAAACACATGGCTGAGGAGGATGACGATGATTTTTAAGCTAGCAGCCTTTTGGCTCTTTGGGTTTCCAAATTGCAATGTTGAGTTGGTTGATCCGAGAGACCCTAATCATCGATACCTGCCACTCACAAGGATATTTGAAAGTCATGCAAAAAAAACCTTTACTTCAATTGCCACAAATTTAATTATGTCGATGAGAATTTTATGACTTCGAACGTGTCTAGTGGATAACATACCTTTCCCTTCTTTGTAAGTTTGTATCATGGATTCGAGGATTTTTGTACCATGCGAAATGCGGCTTGTTCATTCATGTCTGGTAGTACAGTCTCTGTGTGCGTGTACTTTAAAGTTTCCTGTCGTTATATTGTCATGTTAGTCTGCGTGACTGCGTCTGTTGGTTTGAAGGTGACCCAAGATATTTCGTAGAAACCATTTAACCAACAACTGACGCCATAGATAGCATTTTGGTTTCCCAAATTTTAGGAGTGCGCGGGTGTAATTGATGTTTGAGCACGTCACTCAAATCGCACGGACGATACTACCCCTCGGTATAAGAATATAAATATTTGAGGTGGGATATGAATATCAGATGCTAACATCTTTTTGACAGGAGATTATTAAGGCAGAGCATATATGATGATGGGCCGGCAATAGTTCAAAATGGTGTACTCCGATCATCAATACAGTCCTTTCTTTCTCATCTGTGCAGAGGCTACAGCTATGCGCCGGACGGCATTGGGGACGACACGATCGAAGTACGTACGAAGAAGAAGAAGCATCTGGAAGTAGCTAGATTATGATCGATCGATCTATCTATCGAACGCCTGTGTCGTTGGACCTTTTTTTATTGTTACGCCCTTAGAGTATTTTTCTTTTCCAGCCTCTGGACTGTAGAGATGAATCCGGACTTGACTCCCAAGTTGGCTTTCGTTTCCACTACTGCACGCAGCTAATCTATACTAGTTGGTCGATAATTAACTCTTTGATATACAAGTTGATCGATGAAACATGCCAGAGTACGTGTGTCGTCGTCTCCTGTCTCTCCTCAACTGTTCCTTTAGACTACCCCTCTCTTCTAAACTATAACAAGTTTTTAGGGATAAATCTCGACAGACATATATGTCCAAATGCATCCCAAAATCTCTTACGATCGACCACTTCGCATGTGATTGCATGGTGAGTCGTCATGAGTTCGTGTTCGTCTATATATCCCTTCTTCTTCTTTGGATCACTTCGACGCAATATAAGTTCTCTAACAAAACTTCGACGGAATATATCATGCATGCATCCATACAGAGCGCGTGACATATATATGTTCATGCATGAATTTATGCATCGGATCCTTAACTATGTACGTATGGATCACAGTTAACAGCATCATACCAGTATCAACTTGAACCAGCAAATTAAGTAAGCAAACGAATACAAACATGCATCCGTCGATCAATATTTCAAACATCGATCGATCGGCCGAACTTATTCTGTTGTACATATAAGAAGCAAAGTTTTTGCCCTCCTTTTAAAGAAAACTTCTGTTCTCTTCATGCATGGAGGTACTTACTATCATCCACGTTTATAATCTAGCTAGTATGGCTGTAGATATATATCCAGTGTAACTGATTGATAGATAGATCGACACACACAACGACGAACATGCATAATTTCTTGCAGATCACTTTGTAAATTCTTCTCACTCTCGATCTTACAAAGAGTGTTGAACAGTACAGAACGATTAAACTCAAACCTCGATTAACACTAATTTACAACTAATTAAGCTAGCTAGCTAACAGTACCCCACACACACCCTGCTTGATTATTATCGTATCATCATTCATCAGTCTCAACTCTTAGCAAGCTACTCCCTGCAAACAACTAATATTCACAAACAAGTCCCTCTCCGTCTCCGTCTCCATCTCCGGCAATTAACCACTACTCCCTCGCCGCGGCGGCGGCGGCGGCGGCGGCAGCCTTGGGCTTGGCCTTCCCACCGCCGATCGGCGCCGTGGCGGCGTAGATCTCGGCGATCGGGCGCATCCTCCTGTTCCTCCGCGGCCTCCCGCCCACCTCCTGCTCGTCGTCCACGTCGTCGCCGGCGGCGGCGCGAATCGGCGGCGCGTTGTTGACGGAGCGGGGGGAGGAGGAGGTGAAGGAGAAGGACGACGACGCCGCCGGCGACCGCCGGCTGAAGAAGGCATCTGCGCCGCCCGACGAGCTGCTCTCGCTCAGGTGGATCAGCTGCTCCGCCGCCGCAAGCTCAAGCGCCGTGAACCGCTGCTGCCCCTCCTCCGACTTCGCCGGCGGCGCCCTCCTCCTCCGGCGAGCTAGGGATCCATCCATGGTGGATTGGATTGGGATCGATCGATCGATCTCTCTCTCGCGCCGTGGAGAGGGGTTGGCCGCCGGTTAATTTCGTGTGCTCGCTCGCTAATTTCCTCCTCGATTTTTTTCTAGTCTGATTTTTTTTTTGTCGTGTGATTTTTTTTTCTGGGGGAGTTTTATGTGTGTGGGTAAAGGTTAATCGATGGGGGTGGTCATGTGGTTGCTGCGTGCGGCCTGACTGGGCTGGGCCGGCCGAAACCGACCTCGATGTTATAATAACATCTAAAATGTGAAAAGCTAAGGGGGTTTTAGATAAAATGGCTCTTCTCTCAGGCTCTCAGCTTTTGCACGGACGGGACAAGTTGATGAGAGATTGTGGACGTGATTCGGCCTCGGTTATTATTCCTCCCAGGGGGTTATGCGATAAAATGACAACAAACAGCAACAAAGGAGTCGTGTGCGATTTGAGTTAATGTGGAGGAGAAGATGGTTAATTAGTTAAATTAGGATGAAGCAGGGTGGGCATGGGACACGTCACGACGGCGCACTTCACGTGGCTCGCAGTCGCCGGTTAATACCCGCGCCGCACGTCGCGTTGCGTACTTAGACTAGTCAAATCTCAACCATATGTATGTAGCTGCCTGCCCGCCCGGCCGGTCTAGCCGTCTATCTATCGAAACAATATGTTATGGAGTATTTGCGCAAAGTTTGTTAATTAATTAATTGCTTTCTCCTTCCATAAATAAATAACGCTGGTTTGTCTATTTTTTAGCTGACAAATGAAAAACAAAAAAGTCTCTTTTAAACAGAGAACATAGGAGAATATATGAGATTCTAAAAAAATAACGGAGAATATAGGAGTATACGGTGTGCTGATTTCCGTTTTAGATTGTAAGGCGTCATATGTTTCAGATTGCAAGATGTTCTACCTCTCTAGTATAACATCTTATAATCTGAAATTAACAGAGGGTAGTAATAATTAATTGCGCAAGAGACGTAAAATCAAAAGCTATATAATACATGATCGGTACGCGATCGCTTATGTACGTCGTTTGCGGTATATGGTCATGAGAACATATACGCGGTATATATAATACTCCCTCCTTCACTGAATGTTTGACGTCGTTGACTTTTTTATACATGTTTAACCGCTCGTTTTATTCAAAAATTTCACGTACTTATTGATTCTTTTTTATCATTTGATTCATCATTAAATATACTTTTAAGCATATATATAACTTTGCATATTTCACAAAATTTTTTGAATAAGACGAACAGTTAAACTTGTGTCAAAAAGTCAACGGTATCAAATATTTAGGGAAGGAGGGAGTATGTGCCAGGTCAAAGCGTGGTATATGGCCGGTGGCATGCTGTTCGTGTACTATTCTTCCCCTTTCTCAATTAATCAGCCCTCGAAACTTCATATATTACCTTTAAATTCCTTAGAGTTAACAACATTAATTATCCCTATTCCCCTAGTATATATTTTGGTTTGACTTTGTGTTAACAGATGCTTATATGAAATTAACAGGTGTAAACGGGTTTTTTTAACCCTTCAAAATTGTAGGCCAGTGTTTTTCCGAAACAAAATTTCCTACTTTTGAATCATCGTAATGTTCGTTTTCTGCAAGATTTTATTTTTCTTTTACGTTTTTTCTCTATGAATTAGACAATATGTATCAAACTTTGTCAGTGTGATTGGATGTATTGGGATACTATCATAAAAACTGACATCAATAGCATCATTATTAGATCAAACACCATAGATTTGATCCAATCTTATGGCTATATTAATTTTTGTTAACGAGATTCAGTCGAAGCCTATACCACATACCTTACTTGATTCAGACGCTAGCTCCCACCCCAAAATTACTATAGCATAAATATAGTGTATCAGGACATCAATAATCTTTGACTAGCTTGCAAGACCATTACCATGCAGTCGTTCCATCGTTTGTACCATTATGATACCGTGCCAGAGCCTCACTACGATACAGCTAGCCTAACTATGATTCTACCTTTCATGTATCTATCTACACTACTCCCTCCATTTCGATCTATTTATATGATGTTGGTTAGTGTAATTTACACTAGTTATGTCAAATAAAAGTATTACAACTCAAAGTCATGTTTTGTAACTGACTTTGCGCATATATTCAATTCAAACCTTAAAAACTAAGGCTCTTTTACGGTACCCCCACTAGGGACGGTAGTATTGTAGTAGAACTAAATCTCAATCGTTGATTTTGTTGTCTATTTTCGTTAAATGATTAAATATGGTGGGAGGGCAACTTAGTAATTAACTAATCTTGTTTCTACGCCACACAATGATAAGTTACTTATGCATTTACAACAAAACCAAGCAATTTTTCCTGAAATACCCTTTTACTACACTACTACGCAAATTAACAGGATGTAGTAGAAATATATCTTCACCGTTAGATCTAATATAACAGACGTCTTACATTTAATCCGGGGTACCAAAAAAAATCCAAAAACTACATATCAAAAACTACTACTCATAAAACACCAGAGTAAAACTAAATTGAAACTATTATATATCGACATATCTGCAAGTAAAGCGAACTAAATTGCACATTGAATAGCACCACAAATTCCTTAGCAAAGCCAAAGTGTGATTTTAGATGACTGAACGTACGCGCGTTTGATACGCTTGAAATCTAGCAAATGCCCCGATTACATGTAACTATATATGTCAGTTCCCAACTTGTTCTTACATGTCGGAAAACTGTACGTGGTGTTTGGTGTTGTTAATTTTGGTCGGTCAGATAGATTATTACACTGGGTCAACCTAGCTAAAGCTTAGCTATATTAAGCTTGATTGGTCATTAAGTAATCTAAAACATCTCGACATGTTTCTTCACGTCCTCTTAATTTGGTAGGAATAACGGCATATGTTTTTCCTCGCCGACCAAGCATTGCCATGCTCGGTTGCTGGCAGCCGAAACGATGGCGTCACTCGTTAGGCTATAAGCTAGCTACCTCTGGAAGCTTCCAGAAGCAAGCAAGCAAAGCACTTAATTCGTAAATAATTAAAATCAGAAACAGCAGGCGTGTACACAAAAGCACTTGCAAGGCTGTCGATCGATCGATCGTTTGTGCCCGATCGCTGCATACGTTGTTCAAAAACTGAAACCAAAACTCGAAACTTTGTACAAATCTGGTCTGTTTTTCGTCGGTCCAATCCACGCGCAGGTGGCGAAACGAGAAAAGAAAAAAAAAGTAAAAGAAAACACCCTACGAGAAGAAAATATTTACACAAAGGTCCATGCGTTCCCGATTCCTCTAGCGACGCCGCGGCTGCTTCTTCTTCTTCTTGTCCTGATCTCTCTTCTTCCTCTTGTAGCCGCCGCCGGCGCCGGCGCCGGCGACCTTCTCCTCATCGGCCGTCACCGGCTTCGTGGCGGCGTAGAGCTCCGACAGTAGGCGGTATTTCTTCCTGATTCGCCTATCGATCCCCATGTCGTCGTCTTCGTCTTCGTCTTCGTCTTCGATTTCATCCCCTTTCGCCATGGCGAGCGCCGCCGTCGTCTCGGCGTTGTTCACCGACTGCAGCGTGGTCGACGACGAGCAGTAGCCGTCGTCTTCCTCGCATCCGCCGCTGACGCTGAGCTGAACCAGATGATCCGCCGCCGCCAGATCGGCCTCCGTGAAGCCGTCGCCGATCTCAATAATACTCGTCGCCATGAAAAGCTCTCTTTCTCTCGTCGATCGATCTCTCGATGCGATGAGGTTTGGTGGTTGGTTGAGATAAGGTGAAATTTGTTGGGTTGATCTGAAAAAAAGATGAGAAGGGATAGGGAGGCCAAGTTTATATAGCGGAGGCGAGGCGGGGGGCCGGAAGAAACCGACTTGGGCCGCACGGTGCCATGACATGGGAGTGGCTGACGCGTGGGCCATGGAGGCCCGTGACATGGGGCCCACGTGTCGGCGGGTCGACCAACGGGATGTGGACGCGTGGGGGGTGGCGTTGGTGTGACGCGCGCGCGAGAGGCTTTATTTCTGTGCGCTCGTCGCGATGGCGATGGGTGTGCGGCTGTGGGATCTTCTGTGGCTGTTCGTTTGCCACTAGCTTTGTTCTTTTCAGATTTGGAATTTTGCTCCGGATTACTCCTACTTCCCCAAAAATTTGTTTTTGTTGATTACTTATTTGAAGGTATTAATATATATTGTTTTAATCTATTTTTTCTCTGTAATTTCGTAGATAGTCCACGGAAATAAATGGATGAGTAATAGTATGTTTTAACGCGGCACACAAAGGAGGTGACCACAGAGGATTTAAACCTAGGAAAGGTAGACAGGCTTCGTGGGTATGCAGGGCATGAGTGGCGATGTGTTGTGGGCTTGCTCGGCCCAGTAATATTTTTAGTGTGGGCCGATTGGTAGGTCCATATGAATCCTTTTTGTAGTTAGTGTACTTAACTCCTACCTCCGTATACTTTTATTTTTCGGCCTGTTCGTTTGCACTACTTTCTCCTATACAGCCACTGCAAGTCTGCAAGAACAGTGGTATCTATAGAAAAATGTACTAAAGTTGTGCAGCTGCAGCCACAGTGCTGTCACAGCTAGTGCAACCGAACACAACTTTTGTCTGACGTCGGCTAGCCCAAAAAATTAAAATCCGGAGTGAGTATCAGGTAAAAAAAAAAATCGGGAGGGAGTACAACTTTTGGGCCGTAACGAGATGGGCAACTTTTCAGAAAGCCCATGGCTGACATGAGTGTAATGTCCTCTCCCGGCTAATTACTCAACCCAACTACTCTCTAAATCGTTTCACTTTCTAGAATGATCTATTCTTTCAGCGGTGAGACTTTAATTGGCATCTACTTGTTTTATGTACTTAGGGGGATTTGGCTCCTCTATTTTTATGTGCTAAAGTCTTACATCCTATGGAACAGAGTCCTTCGTCAATTTTTATTTTTAAGTTGATGAAATTTTTCGTATGAGCCGTTGGATGTAAAATCGACGGTTGATAGAGACTAAAGTCACGTGGTGACTTGAACTTCTAAAGGTATAGGATCCAAATCCCCCTCCTGGTTCCTTTGTGAAGCTAACCACCCAGCTGATATGGAGCGGGTATGCCTCGATAATAATGCATCGCTGTACAAACACACTTAAGTATACATAGTAATGTCATTTTTTTAATTAGCATAGCAAAATATGGAGTATGTAGTTATAGCAGTCGTTTTACTATGTCTAAAGTAGTGAATAATGGGAGCATTCTCACCACATCAACCAAAAAACATAGACCGTCAAATTAAAAAAGAATGTGAAATTTGTAGTTGGGATGATGCATGATGAGTCAAATATATAATAGTGGAGTAAAAAAAGAATAGACTAATAGTAGACTCCTCCAAAATCTATAGGCTTCTATTTGAAGTCTGGAGTTTGGGCTCTTGGTTTCGTGTAGTCAAATCTAGATTTGGAGATAAAAGTTAGAAGCAGTAATTCAACTATGCCCCCTCTACATTTCTATATAGGTGTATAAATACTCAATTAATCAACTTATATGCTATTATCTATACTAAAAATTATTACTAAGAATCATAATCTTTTATATCTAAATATGCAAAATATGCAAGTAAGCAGTACGAAAGGAGTTATATATGCATTTTGATATAAGAATAGCATGAAAAGTTTCATATATTTTTTGTTGTGTCAACACTGTTGGAATAGTGGTGTTAGTTAATATTAACATATGCCTACAAATAGATTGGCCATATGAAAGAAACTTCATATGTTGTTGCATATGTAAACACTTCCAAATCTCTCTAGATTCATCCGCAATATTATATGTTGCCCGCTCTGTCAGTATATGACTCATATGATGTTCGGACAATAGTGTATACGATTATCGTTCGGCCACCACTTTTTTTTCACATTTTTGGCTAGGTCCATTGTTATAAATATATTACCTTTGGAACTATATGGTTCACGGCGGTTCAATTCCAACTATTTTGAATACATGTGTAAATTGATATTTTTGAAAACATACTCATTGTTGGGTTGCAAATTCCATAATTTTATCAACTTTATTTGATTTTTAATTGATATATGATATATCTTACATCCTTATGGTCGCATGAAGATGCGACTCTCCGGCTATTAAACATTAGACACGTAGGCCAGGACCATTTTACATATGGTCTTGTTTAGTTCTTAAAATTTTTTTCCTAACAACATCACATCGAATCTTTGAAGACATGCATAAAACATTAAATATAGATGAAAAAAGAAACTAACTGCACAATTGGTATGTAAATCGCGAGACGAATCTTTTGATTGGTATGTAAATCGCGAGACGAATCTTTTGAGCCTAATTAGTTCATGATTAGCCATAAGTGCTAAGTAACCCATTTTTGCTAATGATAAATTAATTAGGTTTAATAAGTTCATCTCGTGGTTTTCTAACATCCTATCCTATGTAATTAGTTTTTAATTAGGCTCCATAATAGTCTTCTAACATCCGGTTAAATATTCGATGTGATAACCAAATCTTAAAATATTTTGCCTCTAAATAAGGCATATATTGTAGGCCCAGGCCTGAACCATTTTATTCGTGCTACGTCCGATTTAAGCCATGGAATTTGATTGGACGATTCCTATCGACTCCCTCTATTCATTTTTTAATGAAGTTTGTTAGTTTATTTTTAATCTAACCAACGTTAAATAAAACAAATCAGAGGAAGCAGGATGGATTACGTACGACTGCAAAGCTTAGCTGTTCATGCTTGCTCTCTGTTAGAATCTCCGTTGGTCGATCGACCGGACATCGGAGAGGATCACGGGCCTACTCTTTTGTCCTCTTCTCTGACTGTACTCCATTGCATAACACTGCGTACATTGTCAGGGAGTATTTACGTTGTTTGGCTTACTTGCTGGACCTTGTTTGGAGGAAAAGCGACAGATCGTCGAGTACCTTTCGGAGGATCTAGTACCATATGTAAGCTGAATTTTCCCTGTATGTCCTCCTTTCAAAATAAAAATAAAAATCCCTGTATGTGGATCGAAAGTATACTAAGGCCCTTCACAGTCAGGACAACGACTGGCCCGTGTCCCCGTGAAAAATGAGGATTACACCAAGGATGAAGGTATGTATAGAACACGAGTCTAGTCTCACAGTGGAGGTATCTACTTCAGCCCCTCATATTTCTATTCCAGTCCTCATATTCTTTAAATTTGTAGGGAAATCTAGAATTTTGTATAAAGATCCCTATAAAACATAATTAGTACTCAAATCGATTCACATCCATCTCTATCCTCATCGATCTGGCGATCCCCATTCCCCTCACCAGCGGAGACGAGGACAAGCTCGTGGTCCTCCGCCCCTCATTGGCGGAGAGGAGGACGAGCTCATGGTCCTCTGCCCTCCCTCACTGATGGAGATGAGGACGAGCTCGCGGCCCTTCGCCCCTCACCGGTGGAGACGAGGGCGAGCTCGCGGAAAAAGGACGACAAGCTAGTCGGCAGCGGCACAACTCTGGGCGATGGCGCGCGGCGACTTGGACGGTGTGGCCTCGCCACCACGGCCTCTCCCTCTCTCTCTCTTCTTTTCCGCATTCTTTCTCTTTCTTGCGTTGTTCTGACAAATCTGACAAAGAAACTTGTATCCTTGATAGGATATAAGCACCCCTACAGAGCCCGACTCATGGCATTGGTGGAGCAGCTGACGTGGTGGGCTAGACACGAGCCACATCAGCTGAGTGTGAGAGCTAGATCTAGTTGCATGTACTCGGTCGAAACAAAACAGAAAAGCATAGGTAAGGAGATCGATCTCTGAAATAGTTCTATGTCCTGCACATAAAGCGCTTGCCGAACCGAACAGTGGCTCTGGGATGAATCTCCATATTGTGTAGTGCAGCTACAGCAACAACTTTAGATTCTTCCCCAAAACGAGGTGCCTCTGAGGAAGCCATTTTTGTTCAGGCAGGCAATCAACGGCAGTATCAGCTGCTCCAATTAAGCTGAAGCTCCCTTGTTACAGCTCTACTTCGTACTCTCAATACTCATCAGACGATTGCCACAAGTAATTAATTGCACGTACTAGAGCAATAATGATTTAATTGATCAACCAATCAATCCCAGTACGTCAAAAACGACATGTAACAACTCGATGGCTGACATGCCAAAACTCAGAACGTCGCAGATAACGTCCTCTTAAGCGTCGGCGCCTCCATCGCCGCCGCCGCCTCCTGTTGCTCCGCCGCCGCCGCCTCCGCCTCCGCTGCCTTTGCCGCCGCGGCTTTCAGCTGCACATACATATATATACACAGGCAGGCACGCATCGATCTATAAATCTATCTCAGCTGCTCATACGTCATAGCTGCTTCCTCGGTCTTAAAATACAATTATCTTTGATTGGATGAGATATTTTCTAGGATAATAAGTCTAGACGGAGGCTTTGTCTAGATTCGTTGTGTTAGAGAGTGTCACATACCATTAAAGATAATAGTTGTATTTTAAGACGAAGGAAGTAGACTACGTAATGGAGGTAGTACTACCTAGCAAACAAATTTAATTAATTAACATACCTGGTGGCACTGGTCGCGGAGTTGGGCGTTCTCGGCGCGGAGGAGACGAAGCTCCTCCTCGAGCTCCTGCAGATACGCCTGCTTCCTCGCCCGCGACCGCTCCGCCGACTCGCGATTCTTCATCGCCCGCCTCTTCCGCTTCTCCACGCGGCCGCCGCCGCGGCTTTCCTGCTGCTGCTGATGCAGCTCAGCGCGGTACAGCAGCTCATGCTCCAGCTGCCGCCGTGCCGCCGGCGCCACAGCGGCGGTGCTCATAATGGTGGCGGCATCGCCGGCGCCGGCGCCGCCACTACCTGCTCGCTCCATGTGCTAGCTCTCTCTGCGCTTGGCTTGGCTTGGGCTATCTCTTCTTTCTTGGCCTCTCGCGTACGTCGCGTATCTTAGCTTGCTTGTTTGGCATTTGCTGGCTTGGCTATAATGTTAATTATGGGGTGGCGTTTAATTAGTTCGGACCACCGTCTGACACACGACATGGAACCGTCTGCTAGGCTGCTGCTATATGCCTGCCTGCCTCTCTGTCTCTCTGTGTCGTCGTCACTGCGTTTACTTGGTTCATTTGGTTGGTTGGAACAAGAGAGTCACGAGAAAAAGAACCATGCATCCTAGCTAGTACGAGTACAATTTTTATTTACCGAGTAAAATTTCGATACATAGTACTGTGTGCTTTTTAAACAAAAAAAAAAGGTTTGAAAAGTTGATGATATAAGTGCACGTGACTAATTAATATGGGTCGATCGGGTTTTGACACGGTATCCCGTCCCGTCGTGCTAAATTTCTTCAGGTTTGTTGTGTTGGTACGTACGCCCTTGTCTAGTTTATTACTCTCCTTGGACAACATTTTACATTTTGAGCAAGAATATACATACATATTCTGGTAGACAGGCAAGACTACATATATGTTGCGTAATACAATCTTCAGTTCATTACTTGCAGGAAACTGCATACTGTAAGCATCTATGGCCCTGCCTGATGCATCACGAAAACGGTATGGCCGACAATACGACAGCCACAACTATCAACACCCATCATCAACGCCTGATAGCTAGTACTAAACACGGATGAACATGTACATCAGCTCACACTTGACACCTTATTATTTCCCCTTTTGACACGTTTGTTTTTGTTATAGGATGATAGGCATATAAATGATAAAGAACAAATATCAATCACAGAGGACACGAGATTTTAACGTGCAAAACCCTCCCAAGGTAGGAGAGAAAAAAACCACAGGCACCAGCCAGCAAAAGTCTTTACTATATCAGGTGAGGTTATAACGGCTTAAAAGAGATATATGTATCGGTAAAAACCTAATAGAGTACTGATCCGTAATAGACTAGACACAGGCACTTGGGGTAACTCTCATAAGTCACAGCGTCTTTCCATCAAAGCCACACTGAGAAGATAAATGGGCCATACTTCTCGGCTCGGATAAGATAAATGGGCCGTATTTCCGCCCAACCAGGAGAAGCAACCACCATTCGGCCCAATAGCACCGGGTGCCTCTCACTCGCGGGGAGAAGAAGCCCGGCCCATCTCCGTGGTGGGCCGTGAGCGGACAGGGTGGCCGCCAGGTGGGCCCCAGCGTCGATACACTCGATGCGCGACGGCCGCCACCCCTCTCCCCGCGGTATAAAAGCCCTTCCATCTGCACCACCGAGGCAGCCAGCTTCCTTCGTCTTCCTCCCCTCTCCGCCCCAGTCGCTGTCTCTCTCTCACGCGCTTCGTGCCCGCCGCCTTCCCCTTCGTTCGTTCCCCATGGCTTCCTCCCTCGCCGGATCCGCCCTCTCCTTCGCCAGGCCCGTCAAGGTACAGATCCAATTCCACCGCCGCCGCCACCTTGTGGTGTGTTATTTAGTTCGTTCGATCGATCTGTGTGTGTGACTGATAATTGGGGTTTTAGCTTTAGGTTTGATCTCGGCCTGTTTATTTGGCTGATCTACGCCGAATCTGGGGGGATTAGCGTCGTAGCTGTTCGATTTTCTCTTCTCCCCTCTCAGAGGACGGGTAGGAGAAGGGGAGAAAAGTTATCTTTTTTTTTCTTTCCCTTTTGGGTGGTAGAACTGCTTTTATGTGTGTTACTGATCCGTTTTCTGTAGGAGATCCGGGCAGATCTGCTTTTTGCCTAGGTTGAAAGGTTACGATACTCTTGAAATTTGTTGATGATGAATTCGTTACTGGGGTAACTAATTTTTGTTGGAATAGATTTATCTTATCACTTGTAAGGTTGTTTCTTTGTATGCTCCGTACGTGACGAAAGTTACCTTTGGGTTCTCCCCCGAAAAGGTGATTCTATTGAGTAGTATATTGTACCACCTAGAAATCGTGTATCTTTTTTACAGAAAGGGGTTTGCTAGGCAGATGTTTTATGTTTATGCTAGATAGGGATTAGAGTAATAAATTATCAGATTTCCGATCAAAATCTCCTCGGTGCACTACAGAGGCATATTCAGGACATATGTGCATGCGGCTAATGTGGTAACTGTGGGTGCATTTGTGAATTGCTAGGACAGTACCCTGTTTGCTATGCTATGATTTTGTTTCCCTGTGGCTTTGGATATGTGTTAGTCCTTTTAAGCATTACTTCTTTTCTCTGAATAAAGTTGTTTCATGAATTGCAGGCAACCAACAATAACTCGATTTCATTCACCGGCGTAAGGAAGGGAAATGCATTTCTCCGCCTGCAGCCAGTGCCCATGAGGCTTGCTGTTTGCTACGCCGTGAGTTCCATACTTTCTTGTTATGCACGATTTTTTTCCTCAAGTGCTGCTTTGCTATGCTATAGGTGATGATCTTGGGTAGTACTTGTTATGTCTGGATGAATGGAAATTTTTAGCTGGGGCCATATTGGCTAGTACGGTAGTACCTGTGTTATTTCTGGATGAATGAGAATTTTTGGCTGGGGCCAAAATCCTATCTTTGTGACCAGGGTTTAATGCTGTTAGGAATTCATTATGTTCCTTCCATTTTTCCATCCTAGATGGGCCTTTTGGTTCTTTTATGATTGTATCATACTTCACTGTTGACTGGGAAAGCCTTTCTATTTAAAGCTTGACTTTTTAAAATCTGCTATTTGTCGACTTACCACATACTCATACTACCTAGATAAGATTTTATGGACATCAGCATTCTCTACCAGAGTACCAGACTACCGCTTAGGCTATTTCTCTTTTTCGTTTTATAATTATGTTGTGTTTGCTTTCTACAATTCAAACAGTATCTCTTAACCTGTTTTATTTTTCACTCAACAGGCAAAAAAGGAGACAGTGGAGAAGGTTTGTGACATTGTTAAGAAGCAACTTGCTGTTCCTGAGGGCACTGACGTTTGTGGTGCATCCAAGTTCTCTGATCTTGGTGCTGACTCTCTGGACACGGTAACTCTCACAATAATATTTGAGTGATTATGGTTGTTTTTAACCAAGCAGCACCTTACCTAATTTTTCTGTATAGTATGGGGAGCCTGAAAAGTTGTATTCTTGTAATCAGTTTAAAGTAACATCTGAGGGATGCTTTGGTAACATATCGAGTGGCATCTATGACCTTAATGGATGTACTGTACATTCATAGTAATGTTGATGAGGCTCGCTTTACATGTTGGTCTTGATTTCCATTGTCCAAATTGCATTAAGTTCAGTAATTTTAAGACTTGAATATGAGATGTATTGGAATGTCTAAGTTGCCACATGGGGTGCAATAACTGTTGCATCAGGTGTGAAAATGATCAAACAAGATGTTTAATCTATAAGTTCAGACATGTGCTTTCTTTGGATGTTTAATTCAATTCATTATAAGTTGGTAGGGGCATGTGCGTTCATTCGTATGGTTACAAGTTCAATTGCAAGCAGTAAAACTCAATTGTTGGTTGCAGGTTGAGATTGTGATGGGTCTCGAGGAGGAGTTCAACATCAGCGTAGAAGAGTCAAGTGCGCAGTCAATTGCAACGGTTGAGGATGCTGCCGCACTCATCGACAAGCTTGTTGAACAGAAGTCGACTTGAAATCACCATGTTAAAGATCGTAAACTAGATCTGCTTCTACCCTGGGCCAGTTCTTGTTGTTCTAAGATGTATCTTTATTGCTGTTTTATGACTTGATGGTTCGGTATTCTTGTGAAGATTGTTGTTCTCCGTGCCGTAATAATACTAATTAAAGTATTTAAGCTGTTGATTAGCTCAGTGATTATTTTCTTGCATTGTGACATGCTTTGTGTTGTGGTTCATGTGAATGAGTTTGAAGCATGTGTAACTTCTGAGAAGGTGAGTGGTGGAATGGCAAGGATCCAAGGAAGATATTAACTTATTAGAGGAGATGATGTCAAGAGTCTGTAAGATTATTACAGGAGGTGATGTGTATGGGTTCTTGCTGGAGGAGTTTGTTCTGTCAGTGCTCTCAGCATACTGAATTTCAGGTTGCTACTTTACCTATCACCAGCGATCATAATCCCAAGCAACTACAGGTGAGGGCAAAAGGATGTTTGGAGTATGTTCTCTTATTCAGCAAATGGAATGGACTATTTATTTGCATATCGTATGCTCAACAATCAATTAATCAATTCTACAGTCACCTACATGTAAAAACCATGGATGGATGGTGAAACATACAAGGAGAGATCAAGAACACGAACAACAGAGATTCTTCTTCGCCTAGTAATTTCCCAGTAAGACAAATGTCAATGAAACCAATCAAAGTACAACCACATCAGCAGCAGCAGCAGAGGTCAACCTTTTCAACTATCTTTGATCGAGATCAAATCAACAGCAGCAAATTATTGCGCGACGGCGGCGGCGGCCGGCGGCGGCCTCTTGGAGCACTTAGCCTGAACGGCGAGCGTCGCCGTCGTCCCCGGACAATTGACATCGCCGCCGTAAGCATCATGCGAAACAGTCAACGAGCAAGTCTTCTTCCCCACACAAGCCTTCTCCACAACCTCCTTAGTCCTCGCCGCATGGCAACTCCCAAAAGTATAATTCCCACAAATCCCAAGCGGATTCCCGTAGCTAGCAAACACAATCGACTGAATCGTCTTCTTGGGAGGGCAAGAAAGCACCGCCTTTGGCCTGAGATCGCCGGCCGTCGCCGTCAGCTGGCTCTCCTTCCTCTCCCACGACCGGATATGCGCCGGATTCTTCTCTGATATAAACGTGCAAATATTATCCCTTTTCACTGTCAAAATCATGATCGCCTCCGGCTTTCCACCTTCTTCCTCAAAAATCATCAGAATGTTCGCCGTCGGCTTTAGGAGAGATCTTGGAACATGGTAGAGATACTGCGATGGCTTGCCGAGAGCATGGTGGTATGAAACCCAATAGCGGCCGAGACCTTCTCCGTTGACGAAGACGAGGCCTTTTCCCATTGGAGTGAGGTCGATCACCACCGGATCGTCGCCGGAGGGGGCGTCGAAGTGGCGGCGATACCATGTCATTGGGCGGTCGTTCTTGCCGGGGTTCCATTTCACGGCGGACATTCCGGCGTCGGTGTGGACCGAACGCCGCTCGCCGTCGAGGCCCACCACGTGGCCCCACCCGTTCGTTGTTAGGTCTAGTGTGCCCGTGTTTAGACCCTGAATTGTTACCGTGTGTACTCCGGCTTGCCTGTGCTCCAGGTATGACCCACTGTCCTGAAATACTCATCCATTGTTGCCAATTAGCCACAGCCAAAATTAGGTTTTTTACTGTTGATTTTGAGGGTTTTTTTTCTCAATGTGGTTATTTATTTCAGCATCAACTTCTGAGAATTTTTGAAACTTTACATTGGTAGTTCCATAATACTTGACATTTCGAACGAGACTGAAGTCAAAATTTTCAAATTTGACTATGAATAATACTACGTATTAAAAATATATATTCAAATTTTTTTCATCATGGTTTCTTTTTCAACATCGGCTTTTAATTGTTAAGAATATATGTACTTATCATCATTTTTGCCAATTAGCTGTAGACAAAATTTAAATTTTGAAACTTAATTTTAATTTTTAAGGTTTTGATTATCATGGTGTATTTTTCAGCATCAGTTTTTGAGAAAATTTGAAACTCCATATTAGTTTTAAAATTTGAGCTAATTGTTGCCAATGTACTGAAATTTGAGCATCGGCTCTAGGTACGAGCAACTGTCCAGAAATGTGCTCCATATTGTTACCAATCAATCGTAGCTAAAATTTGAATTTTTAAATTAAAAATAGAGTTGGTTTTAAGGTTTATCTTTCAGCATCCACCTTTAATAGTTAAGAATGTATATGCATCAGTTTAAGGTTTACTTACCATCATTCCTAGTGTGGAGGAGAGGACTGATATGTGATTGACGCCGACCTTGAGATCCATCACCTTGTCCAGCGTGAACGCCTTGTTGATCTTCGTCCCGTGCCCACACCCTGCATACAATGTTTGGCAGCACCACCGGAAACATCAAACCCAAACTCAACAGCATCAAGACGAAGGAGGAGGAGAAGAAAGCATACATGAAGGGAGACAAAGTTACCTACGAATACATCATTGACAAACGCAATCATGGCGTGCCCATGGCTGCTCACCTCCAGCACCGGCTTGATGTCCTTCCGGAACGGCAGGTCGTCCGCCTCCAGCCGAAAGCTAAGACAGACGACACAACATCAGCTCAGAAAACCAAACTGAACTGGTTGGTGTATGCAACTTAACATGATATCGTCAGAAAGAATGGACCGACTACTACTGCTACGTACCTGGTGGTGTACCAGAGGTAGTCGGTCTTGTCCTTTGTCATGTTGTACTGTTCAAGTGGCCTCTGGGTGCGAATTTTGGTTTGGCTATAGCGAGGCACCTTCTCATCACTGAACATCTCCCACACATTGTTCTGCACCGTCTGGTCGGCGAAGTGGAAGGTTCGCTGGTTGTGCTGCGAGTTTACATGCTGCGTGCTGAAAACCACCGTCTTGCAGTCAGCCAGGATGCTCACTGATCGCCGTGCCACGAAGTATTTCTGTCCCCTGAACGTCACCGTCCCGTCCTCCTTGGTGTTGTGGTTTGACAGGAAAGCCACACAGACCTTCTGCTCTGGTATCTCGAATATCCTCGCCTGCATCCATCCAAATACATTAGAAACTTTCGTGTCATCATAGGAAACAATGACAATTCTATGGAAACGATTCTCGGTCGGTCGAGAATTGGTCATATTTGACAAATTAACTATCTGGTGGCAACAATGTGATACCAAAGAAATTAAATAGATCAAATTTTACATATGTCTAATCGAAAATGAAAACGATACCACTTCTAGGTTAGGAATTTCCGTGACCGTTTTCGTCGCTCTTGTTGTTATGCTGAATTGTTACCTCGTAGAGATTGCCGAGGGGTTGGACGGACGGGTTGCCCCAGAGGAGGGCCTTCTTGCAGAGACGCAGAGCGTGGTGGAGATCCCTGAGATGGCCCCATTTAGGCTCCTTGTACAGCCCTGCACCGATCGATCCAGCACAATTGTTAGCCACCGAATTCTTCAGAGTTCATGAAAAATCGGTATCACATTTCTTGGTCATTGGATTGTTCAGAGTTTCATACCGAATTCGTCGAGAGGAGCCTCGTCGTAGTATCTCGGCATCACGAAGGAGGCGCCATTCCTTCCAAAGTTGGTTCCTCCATGGTACTGTAAATTATTCAGACAAGCAAAGCCCACCAGTGTCAGTTCAGTCATAAGTCTCTGTCAGCTTGGCTATATTTTTTCTGTATCCTTGTCAGGAACAGATTACTGATGTTGTTCAGTACCATGTAGTAGTTTGCCATAGTGCCGCCGACGGAGAAGAAGCGTGCCACGGAGAAGGCAATGTCCTCCGCTGATCGTTGAGACGGCGGATCACCGAAAACTCTGTACCTGTAGGCATCAAGAACCAAAAAGGTCTGCATAAGTGCATATTTCTCTTTCACTGTCAACATCGGCAATGATATTGTAGAACAAGGAAAATTGGATTTAGCTCAAATACTAGTAAGTAGTAACTTACTGAGCAGTCCAGTTTTCAGTCCACAAGAGGGGCTTGTTCTTGTCAGTTGGACCTGGCCATGTATCTCCACAGTGCCTCCCGTTGCAGGTAGGGATCTAGATGAAATCAAATTTCAGACTTAATGGCTTAATCAGGTTAAATCCTGAACATGAAGGGCACTATCTATTCATAACTTGGCCATAACTTTGGTCTTTGGCCATGAACTGCAGTATCAAAGTTATTGCGCTAATGGGATTATTTGCAAACTATAAAATGTATGATCTTAATGAAGTTACCACTTCACCAGGAGCTTTAGTTTGCTTGCACATGATCCATGGGACTCCGGTGTCAGTGCTGATGGCCATCTTAGCTGCCCAGTTGATGTACTTGGTGCCCTCCTCTTTGAATGCCACTTCCAGGTGCTGGTACTCATTCTCAATCTGTTGTATGTGCAGGAACATTTCAGCAAGAACCACTCTCAGCATTCAAAATGTCATTTATGACACTGAAAAATTCTAAGAAATTAAAAAAGGGATCATTTAACAGATGAACCTGCGACAGAATGATTGGGCCTCCTTGTGATGCAAAGAGTTTTGCCTCCTTGAGCTTGTTCACAATGAGAGTGACAAACTCCTTCATGTATTTCTGCATATATGAAGAAAAAATAGGTAATCAGATTATCAGAATTTTCAGAAATCATAGGCTACAAAGTTCAGTTCAAACAAGAAGTTTTCAGAAATTTGAAGCACTAGCCTCAGACAGATTGAAAAGAAATTGGATCAGGCCGGTAGTCAGATTTGTCACCTTGAAAGGCTCATTGTTCGTCCGGAAGATAATGTCAGGGATCTCACGGAGCCAGTAGGGCAGCCCTCTGAAAGATAACAAAACAATACAAAAAAAACAAAATTAAACATGAGCTGCAATGTAGAGATGAACACGCATGCATGTCTGAATGAGATGTGAAGCCACACAAACAAACCCATGGTTCCATTCCGCCTGCACGAACGGCCCGATCCTAACAATGGCGTACATATCCTTCTCCTGGATCAGCTTGAAGAACTTCACCAAATCATACCTCTCCTCAAAATTATACTGAAACAAACAAACAATCAATCGACCAATCAATCACCAAATGATGATGAACAAACCAAATCAAATCAATCTATGGAATGTGCAATTGCTGATGAACAAATCACAAACAGACGAGAGTTACTGACCACTCCCTTCTCGGGCTCATGGCCATTCCAGAAAACGTATGTCTCGATGACATTGAGGCCACCTTCCTTGGCCTTGGAGATGAGATCGGGCCAAACATCAGGAGGGCTACGAGGGTAATGGATCGAGCCGGAGAAGAAGATCTCCCTGCGGCCGTCGATGATGAGAGAGCGGCGGTCGTAGGTGATCGCGGTGCCGTTCTTGGTCAGCTCGTACCCCGACGCCGCCGCAGCGAGCAATGCGGCGGCGACGGCGACGGCGAGCACCGCGGCCGCGGACATGGCATGCACGCAAGAAATCAAGATCGCCGGCGGCAGGGAGGGAGGGAGGAGGGAGGAGGGAGGATGAGGCGGCGATGAAGTGCGTGAAACCAAAGGGGCTAGGTGGTGGCGGTGGCGCGAGTAGTAAAGAAGGGAGAGGAGGAGGTTTGTGGAAGGAGGGAGTGGTTGCGCGGGAACCAAGGGGATCCGTCCATGGTAGAGCGAGCGCGCTGGCAAAACGTCGCGCGGTGGTGGTGGTGGTGGCCGGATTTGGTGGAAGAATGGCAGGAGATCAATAGGCCGGGAGACTAATTTTGGAGGGAACTGAATTGCTGAATTTTGCAGCAATTACGTACGTACCCAGTGGTTGGTTAAAATGAAGAAACTATAATTTCTACTAGATCACACGGATAATCTTCAACCAATCAAGGCTCCTTTAAAATGAAGGATTCTAAAAATACATGAATAGAAAAATGTAGAATTGTAGTGTCCTCTTCCTGGAAAAAGAATTGTAGTGTCCTCTCAACCCAAATCCTATCGATTGAAAAAAAAAGACTGATTCTAAAAAAAAAAAAGACTGTTTGGATATAGCACATGAAAAACGTCAAAATTGAAAAGAGACATATACACAAATGATTTTTTTTCAAGAGGTTTGACCTCCATATTAGAAATCTTCCAAATTTGTTTTGCAACCAGAAACAGTCCAGATTAGAAGATGAGCTGATTTTCATTCTATTCAGACTTTAGACGATACACCTCTTTTTTTTTTTTTGAAAGACGATACACCTCATTAGTAAATGGCACTGAGAAAAGCTATAAGAATTTTAAAAACCAAACCAATACTAAGTGCATCTTTAAAAGACTAGCTAGGGTGTGTTTGGTTCAAGGGTTGGGGCGAGTTGGAGTGGGTCGAACCCAGTTTTGATTGTGTTTGGTTTGGGAACTAGTGGGATGGGTTGGCTCAATATAGGGAATATTCCCTCTAGATACGGGATGAGCTCGTCCGCCAAAAACTCCCGGACCGTGCGAATCCAATGGAACGGCGTCAACGCTCGTGCGGTCGTGCCCACTCGCCTCCACAACCCGCGGACTCCGCCGTCGCTCGTCACGCCTCCACGCCGCCCAGCTCCACCGCCTGCCCCCGTCGCGCCTCCACGCCGCCGAGCTCCGCCACTCCTCTGCTCACGAAGCTCGTCCGCCCGTTGCCGCGCGCCTCGCGGGCTCTTCCGCCTGCCGAGATTCGCCTGCACTCGTCTGCCCGCCGAGATCCGCCTGCACTCGTCCGCCCGCCGCCGCCTTCGCCCCTCTGCCCGCTTGCTCGTTCACCTGCGGCCGGCACGCCAGATCCGACGTCGCCGAGCTCGCCCGATGCCGACGCGCCCGATCCGCGAGCTCACCTGTGGGAGTGAGGATGGTCAATGGTGGAAGCGGCCGCCCGCGAGCTCGCCCGTCGTCGCTCCTCTGCCCGCCGTCGCCCCTTTGCTCGTCGAAGCTCGCCCGCCGGAGTGAGGTCCGTGAGGAAAGAGAGAGAAAAGAAGACGTGAGGGAAAAGAGGGGAAAAAAGAAAGAAGAAGACGGAGCTGACGGTAGAGAGTTTTCTGTTGGGTTTCATTTCATTCCAATTCCTTCTACCAAACAAAAAACAGGCTCGCTCTAACCCTTCAACCAAACAGAAAAATAGAACCGCTCCAACCCAAAAAAATAGGGATGGGTTCAACCCATTCTCAAACCAAACACACCCTAGATGACTATCTATGCTAAAATTTAACTATTACCGTGAAAAAGAACGACCAAGAAAAATGGTTCCTCCAATGGTCAAATATGGCTAGTCCCCCTCCTAACCAAATAGTCACCCCATGAGTCTGGGCCCACACCTCTTCAAGAAAAGAAACGCGCACAAAGGGCATTGGTCCTCTTGGTTTTGACGGCGTCGCCCTCCCTCCACCACCGACGTAGCCGCCCTCCCCGCCACGCTGACACCATTGTCCCATCACATCCTAGCACTTACGCTTCCTCCGGCAACAACACCAACGATGTTGCTCCCTTCATCCATTGCCGCTCTTCCACAAGGCCGCCGCCGTCACCCTCCCTCTATCGACGACGCTGGCACTTCGCCGCCGCTGTCCACCACCACCCCTTTGTCGCTGCTTGCCATCCCGATCTAATGCGTGGTATTTAGCAGTTAAGATTTGGATAGTAAGGATAGCTAGTTTGTCAGAGTGCACATCAATTGATATTTGACTAAATTGAGATTTGAAATTATGAAACGGAGGTTCCAGAAGTAAAAAAGAAAGAAAAACTGATAGTGGGCCCCACACAAACCCAAACAGTCGTCGCACGCAGTAGGAGACGGCGACTGGACGGCGCGGAGGAACCAACCAAATTGGCTCGCGTTATCTCGTCGCCACCTCCTCTCCCCTTCCACACACACACCCCGCTCCGCCGAGGGAGGCGATCGATCTCTAGGGTTTCCTCGTCGCCGGCGAAGCCATGGCCGCCCCGGTGGTCGACGCCGAGTACCTGCGCCAGGTCGACAGGGCGCGCCGCCACCTCCGCGCCCTCATCTCCAACAAGGGATGCGCCCCCATCATGCTCCGCCTCGCGTATGTTACTATCCCCTCCCCTTCCCTCTTCTCTGCTCGCTCGCCCCGGCCCCGCGCCACTGCGCGGGCTGGCGGCGTGGGAGTTCGTGTTTCTCTCGATTAGCTACTGCTTGATAGTGGGCTTGAGACGACTTGTGCTGTTGTTGTGCATCGGCTACGGTGCTCCGGCCCGTGGTGTTCCTGTTTGGGCTAGGCAATCTGACGAACACCTTGCGAGCGTGCGCGCCTGCTTTGAATGCCTCCCAGATTTGGTTGTAAATGCCTGCGTCTTTGGAATTAACGAGGAACTGACGATGTTTGATTCACATGGCCTCGTGTATTGATATGCATTCATTTTGCTATTCATTTCACCCGTTGCTTTCGTTGACCTAGACTGTAGCAGCATTGGTCTATCAATCCCACAAATGCACGCATAACGGCACAATAGCAGAAAACCTAAGAAGAATTGTGTTTTCTGCATCTGTTAGTTTTCCCCTCCATGAGCTTGGTGTTACATTTGCAGAGTTGCTATGTTTATATACAAACTTTGGAACAAATAACTGATGCATCAACTGGTTCAGATGTTCTGTGTAAATTTTTCTCAAGAGTCAACTCTGAAGAAGCGTTATCTTTTTAACACACCATTATTTTATACATGGAATTTTATATAAAAAAATCATACTATGTTGTTGAAGTATACAGTTGTTCTTCTGCGAACTATGAGTCTCATACCTTGGGGCTATCTTTCACTTCCATTTTTGTATCCTGCAGCATTTATTTCTTCTTTATCAGGGATGATATTCTGCACGCTCTGTGAACTACTCTGAGACTAAAACTTAGTCCATGTGCTCTCGCTTACAGATGGCATGATGCTGGCACTTACGATGTGAACACAAAGACTGGTGGTGCAAATGGTTCAATTAGATATGAGGAAGAGTACACCCATGGTTCAAATGCTGGTCTAAAGATTGCTATTGATCTTCTCGGTACGTATTGTTTGTCCCCATTGTGCTACTAGATGATAACACAAGAGTACAATAATAGTTTCTCCCTTGTCAGAATGGCTCTATTGCCCTTTGAACTACTTATCACCTATATGACTGATGCCTCGTAAGAAATGAACTTTGCCTTTTCTGGCTTTCTGTAATAGCTTGATCGAACTACAAATTTACCTTTGTTTTCTAATTTCGGAGGTCAAATACTTCAGGGCAGATAATTAAGCAAAGAAAGTCCCCTGTTTTTTGAACTATTCTCAATGGCATTGCAGTATTCATCTCTCCTTTCTGTAGAATCAAATGATTTATCTGATTCAGTTTGCCTTGTTTATTGTTATGTTGTCCATTTGTTCACTGATGAAATAAATCAATGATCAGTTTCACTTATCCAACTCTCTTTTGCTGTAACAGAGCCTATCAAAGCCAAGAACCCTAGGATTACATATGCCGACCTTTATCAGGTAATTTAGGAATGATTGTTTTGGCTACTACTTATGATAAGGGTACCTTCATACTGATATATCTGATTTTTCTTCTTGTCGCGCATTTGAGATTCTGGATCTACTTACCGGGCAAATTTTGAAGATCTTAACTCTATCTTGTTACAGCTTGCTGGAGTTGTTGCAGTTGAAGTTACTGGGGGTCCAACTGTTGAGTTCAATCCTGGAAGACGTGTATGTGACATAGCTTTTTCTTTGAATGGATGCATCTTTGATTCATGCTCATCTATTAATTTGTTTTGACCTGAATCAGGATTCGTCAGTTTGTCCCCGTGAAGGGCGTCTGCCTGATGCTAAGAAAGGTAATTGTTACAACTACTGTTACTTTAAACTGGTCTGTCTTTGTCCTTGTCATTTTATATAATCATGCCTCTTGACCCCTAGTATTTGAAGCAAGGATTGAAATATCAGTTAGTTATCTAAATGTATCATATGTTGTCCCATGCTTTTCTCCTGTACTTGTCTGGTAGTACTCATGTTCTGGCATTCAGTACCTACTACCTAGTATTCCTTTTGACAATCTGATTCATGCCTATCGTCATTTCATTATACGCACATTGATCTTTAATGCAGACATTTCTTCATAGATCAGAGGCTCATCTTCACTTGATCTTATATTCCTGCATTACAAGTATACTGGTCATTTATTTGTTATACCAACAAGCGCTGTTGCATGTCTGGTATTTGTTCTATGCTATTTATCTGTTCTCCTTTTCCTTCTACTGAAGTCTGTTTTCCTTTCTTACATTTACTGCTCTACAAGACTCACTCTTTTTTCATATAGCAAGTATTTAAAAGTTTAACAGCTGGTGTCAGATTCTGCTTTGGTATTTATGTTCCAATGTTTATGCCCGTTATTGATTAGTACAATTGTAATCAATATATCTATTTTTATAGGGTGTAAGTGCATCTCGATTTTTATCTTTGTTTCATGAGCAGGTGCACCACATCTAAGGGACATCTTTTACCGGATGGGCTTAACAGACAAAGACATAGTAGCTCTATCTGGGGGTCACACTCTGGTAACTACTTTAGTCAATGTATAATTTGTGTACAAGTAGTCCTGATTCTTCATAAGAACCAGGGTCTGAACAACTCGTTTTATTCTTTAAGGGAAAGGCGCATCCTGAAAGGTCTGGATTTGATGGTGCATGGACTCAGGAGCCTCTCAAGTTTGACAATTCATACTTTCTGTAAGTTGAATACAAAACCGGGTCATGTACTAGCGATGTACACTAGATTTGAGATTAGAAGATAACAGTGTAATATTTTATATAACTAGTGAGCTACTGAAGGGGGAATCTGAGGGGCTTCTGAAGCTCCCTACTGACAAGGCATTGCTGGAAGATCCTGGATTTAGACGCTTTGTGGAGCTTTATGCCAGGGTAAACAGGACTTTTTTTGTATATATTCTATTCCTGCACTTAAAACTCTCCCCCACCATACATGTCCTTTTATCCACTTTTAAGGCCTATAGGACCATTGCAGACAATGAAGTGTTTGAGTTTGTCAGTTGAAAATGCTATTAACAGATTTATTATCAAAGATGGTCTCAGATCATTGTATTATTACAACCTTTACTGGTATGCTATAGTAACTGTTTTTTATGTCTACAATGAAACAAAAATAACAGAAGAACAGCAGTATTTGATGCCGCCTACTATGCTTGGCTTTGCTCCATAATACATGTTTCAGATTCAGAACCATTTCTTCTCTTCATATGGCAGGATGAAGAAACCTTCTTCAAGGACTATGCTGAATCACACAAGAAACTTTCTGAACTTGGCTTCACTCCACGGACCAGCGGGTCTGCATCTACGAAATCTGATCTTTCAACTGGTGCTGTACTCGCACAGAGTGCTGTTGGTGTAGCTGTTGCTGCGGCGGTGGTTATCGTGAGCTACCTGTATGAAGCTTCCAAGAAGAGCAAGTAAGATTGCTGTGTGTTAATCGGCATGGCCTGAAATATCAAGTATCAAGGTCAAATAACAGAAGTCTAGCGATGATCACTTGCAGCCATATCCTTAAAAAAAAAATCAAAATTCACACAAACATTTCCTTCATGTCAACATATACCCTATCAATATTTCATGGGGAATTATATGGATATGACAATAGATTTACAATTTAAAAGCATTGGGACATTTATATTATTCTGTCTTCTATGTGCTATGTCTACGAGAGCAGCTGTTTGTTGTCTTCCGATGTTTGGTCAACTCACTAGCAATACAAAAACTGATAGACGCCATGGTGGAAAAGTTTTAACCTGTCTGAAATTATATTTAAACGGGAGACCAACCAGTTATGTTTTACGTAAGCGTGCCTCTGAAGGTCCTCTTTTTTTACTTGTAAAGTGCCAGTCATATGATGCAATCGATTGGAATGCGTACATGATAATGTTTTAAGAGGATGCTTGTAATTGTAATTAACTTATGAGGAGTTTGTATTAGTTGTTACAACTTACAACAACACGTGCAAAGATATTGTCATACCATGTGTTCTTCATTATAGTATTCATGAGCATGCTGATGAACCAACCTGACCCAACATCCGACCGTGGCTAACTGACGGCTATACCTATTGAATACTGATTCTTGGTAGTAGTTCTAAGCAATCGCAACTTTGCAAGAAGTGTCACGGACAAGCGATGAATTCAGGCAAAATCTTATATATAATGTATTGACCAATTGAATTAAGATTTGCATCCACCAACTTAGTTGGAACCAGCCTCTGTTTTCCTTTTGGTGTAGATTAAAAAAAAATAACTGGAAAGAGTACAAATTGACATGGTATCACTTCATGTGGAAGAAAATATCATGTGTTCTTGTCTACTGTTTGTTAATTGTGAGCCATCCTAGTCACTGACCAGCAAGGCAGCAGTTAGGAGCACCTCATGCTTAGACGGCGAACATGCATGTACATGTAGCTCATCAACTTCAGTTTCGACTCTTTAAAATTTAACCATGTTTGGGCCCTAGTTCTCGAAGGTTTAAGATGGCGTTTGGTTGGGTTTGGCAAGGCATTTTGATTAATTTAGGTAGACGTTTGATTTGCTGCCACACTCTTTGACGTGCCACAGAATTTTAGCATATTGCCTCTCACGTCATGGACACATTTTCTAGCCATCTCATGTGTAACTTGTGGCCAATTATATTTTAGCATATGGCTAATGGCTTACCACAATTTTGTTCAAAAGTTGACAATTTGAAACATTGCCCTTGAGATTCTTAAGGCTGAATTCAAGGTCACCAATTGGAATGTAACAACAGTATAGCAGAAACTTGAGTTTTCAAGTCCTGTGAAGTTGGAACAATCATACTACTACCTAACTAAACACATGATCACCTAAAGACTATCTGCATGGAAGAATCAGAAAAGTAATAGCAATGTGTTAGGTATCTGATCATTAGACATCACACGTACTTCAAAAGGTGACACTACATCAGTGCACAGTAATCCTTCTGGACCTTTCTGCAGATGAGTCACTGAGAATTCAGGACAGCGGTGTAGCTAACATATGACGTGGCCGTCATAGGACCTTGCCACGTATGCGCCTTTCCTTCTTGAAGGTACACTAGCAATTAGCAACAGAAGCAATCAAAATGGTCCATCGCCATGTTCGGTCGGTAGTATTCAAACTCACCATAAAAGAGAGGCACAAACACAATCTATCGGTAGTAATCGAAAGAGATTTATAAATGTACGCTCATACAGATATGTCGCCATGGATTTGTTATTTTCTCCTAATTAACCAGCAACAGTTAAGTCCTTAAATGGTGTACACATCCAAGCTCCTAGATTCTTATCGACAGTACCCGGACCCTAATTAAATGCCAACGGATCTTGGAAAAAGGAATGGAGTGCAACAGCTTGGTTTTAGACCACAGTGATGTGCCTCGGCTTATAAGCTGATAGAGAGTTTACAAAGAAACAATTTTTTTTTTAAAAATATGGGGCATGAATAATTCGCAAATTATTCTGGCTTGATAATCCTGAAGGAACAGGTCAGTTGATTGGATAAGCATATTGATGATCAGGTTTAGTAGAGCTAAATACTACTACATCTGTCCCAAAATATAAACAATTTTAGATTTTTCATTATCTTCGAGATGCTACTGTGACCAATAATATTTTTCAAAATATATTATTTCAAATTAAAATAGTTACATATTATAATAGTTTGTTTAATGATGAATCTAATAATATCATTTTTACGTGATAGTTCATTTTGAGTTTTTCATTAATAATAGTCAAAGTTTAAAATATTTAACTTTGACTTTTCTAAAACTTGTTATATTTTAGGACGGAGGGAGTAGCTATAAGCTCATAGGAAAGCTATCATGCATAGTAAGATGACTAGCTAGTTTTTTTTTTGTCTTAGTACTTTCTCTTATGTATTTGTGTATTATCTTGAACCATATGTAGAGCAGCTAGCCAGTTGAACCAATCATAGCCAGCTGCTGGAGAAATTCTTTGTAAAAAAAAACTACTGGGCAAATGCTCTTCTGCTATTTTACCTAACTTCATGTTGTTAGATACAGTAATTAACACTGCTACTGGGAAGGAGTAGGTAATAAGTGTGTTTTCCCCAGTGGCCCAGACGTGTTGATGTCTTGATGACCTGTTTACGAAGGACCGGATCATAATTAGGCATCTGCACCAGGTTTTGCCTGCCCAGGAATGAAGACTGAAGAGAGATCTCCTAATTCGGAGAGTACACGTGTGGGATTTCATGGGTTTGGTGAAATCAATTCAAAAAGGACCGAGTTTAGTGAGAACTTTCCTTCAGTCCAGTGCTGACCAAAATATGAACTGTACAAATATGACTAATCTATGTGAGGAGAGTATCAGACAAGACAAACTACCAAAACCCAGCAGAAATGTAGAACAACGTTTATTACGCCTTTGACAGATCGAACTGTCCACGAAATGGAGATCCCCAGGGAGGATTAATTAGCCCGCATGCTAAATACAATGTGTACTAGTAAAATATTTTAAAACGCAGTCATTTTCCATCGTTTAGTTTAATCAATAATCAGCAACGCCGTCCATGGTTATAGGTCAGCAGCGTGTTCAAATCTCCTCGTCAGGCACATGGGTTAACTAATCTGCATGAGCACACCGAAACAATGTTAGAACCTCAATTTCTCGAGCAGATTTGATTTTGATTACAAAAGCATCTAGCAGCAGCAGAAGATGATTCTCTGATTTTAATATCAGATGACTTTATCATTGACACGTAAGTCTGATAAATTCATGATAAAATCATGATAACTTCAAAATTAAAAGATATCTAATAGCTAACTAGATAAATCAACTTATTAGAGCAAATATAATAAGCATCCAATCACAAGCATTTTAGATGTCACATGAGATGAAATGATGATGTGGATGAGAAAATAAGGAGAGAGAAAAAAAGAGCCACCCCCTTATAAAGGAAAACATCTACGCATACTCTAAGGCATGTTTAAGAGTGTTAGAGCTATTAAGATTTATGTGTATATTTGTCTTTTAATTTATTACTAAATAACATGAATAAAATTAGAGGCAAGACTCACCTCTAATATTAAACTTGCTCATCACCCAGCCAGAAGGCCTCATCAGTTGGCTTACACAACCGAACTACAATATATGTATATCCATAATTACAAAATAAATAAGTTATCCGTAAAGCTATCACAAATATGTTACTTATTTAAAAAAAATGCTAAAAAAACTATGTAAAAAATTCTAAAATCAACTTAAAAATTAAGTTAAAAAATTTTAAACTTTGGCTTAGGCTTATAATCCAAACCAAGAAAAACAATGGTAGCCTCTCACAGTAACCCGTTATTAGCCGCCAGATACGTGGCACACAGTGAAGCGAGCAACAGGTTACAGCGGCGAGCGTCACGGCCGCCACATGTGTCACTCGCTCACCCCCTTTCATTTGTACCTACCCACACCTAGTGTAGCTCACCTCGGCCGCCGACGTGGCACCACCCACCGCCTTCGCGCCACCATCCCGTTCCCGCGCGCGCCAACGCCAACCCGACCGCGCGAGACCGACCAACCAACCAACCAAACCTAACCAAAAAGTTGGCGCCTTTCCTTTGCTCCTCCTCCCTCCACCACCACCACCACCCGCCTATCTATATAATCCCCTTCCTCTTCCGGCCGGCGTCTTGGCGCGAGCAATCAAGCTCTAATCAAGATCCCAATTGGAATCGAATTGAATTCGAATTCGAATCGATCATGGGGAGGTCGCCGTGCTGCGAGAAGTCGCACACGAACAAGGGGGCGTGGACCAAGGAGGAAGACGAGCGGCTGGTCGCTTACATCCGCGCCCATGGCGAAGGTTGCTGGCGATCGCTTCCCAAGGCCGCCGGACTCCTCCGCTGCGGCAAGAGCTGCCGTCTCCGGTGGATCAACTACCTCCGACCCGATCTCAAGCGCGGCAATTTCTCCCCCGATGAGGATCAGCTCATCATCAGCCTCCATAGCCTCCTCGGCAACAAGTTCGTCTCTTTCTTCTTGATTTCTTGATTTTAGATTTCTTTCTTCCTCATCTTGATTTCAATTGCTGATTTTTGATGTTCTGATTGATTGATTCAGGTGGTCGCTGATTGCGGCGAGGTTGCCGGGGAGGACGGACAACGAGATCAAGAACTACTGGAACACGCACATACGCCGGAAGCTTTTGGGGAGAGGAATCGATCCCGTCACGCATCGCCCCGTCAACGCCGCCGTCGCCGGCGCCGGCGCCGCCACCATCTCCTTCCAGCCACAGCCGCTTTCGCCGTCGCCGTCGCCGCCGCCAGCGAAGGATCAGCAGCAGCAGCTGATTAGCAAGCCGACGCCAAGGTGCCCCGACCTCAACCTCGACCTCTGCATCAGCCCGCCGTCTTGCCAGGAAGAAGAAGACGACTACGATGGCTATGAAGTGAAGCCGGCGATGAGGTCGCCGCCGGAGTTGCAGCGCCGGCGAGGACTCTGCTTCGGCTGCAGCCTCGGCATCCAGAAAGATTGCAAGTGCAGCATCAGCAGTGGCAGCAACTTCCTTGGCCTCAGGGTTGGCATGCTCGACTTCAGAAGCCTCCCAATGAAGTGATCTTTGCCAATTAGTCCATGGTTGTAGTACCCTCTCTTTTGGGATCTTAGCTAGGTTTGGTTAGTTACTGCTTATTAGTGTTAGTGCTTTTTATTAGGAGATGCAGAAAGAAAAAAAAAAGAATACTTTGGGAAGGAGGATTTGTGATCCTGTGGTTCCCTTCCTCCATTTTGTGTAAATACTGTTTGACTGATGGCTCAGGGATGATGATGATACTTAGTTCAGTTAGTGCATGAATATGCAGGTTGCTCGATTTCGATGTAAATTTGTCAGTCTCAAAATCTGTGATATTTTTATGTCTTGTCAAGAAGAAACATAGTTAAACTTGTTGGTAATTTCTGAACAAGACTAGTAGATCTTTTTGACGAAAGAACAAGACTAGATGCATCGCGTCAATAAAGAAATGGATAAATAAATAAATAAACATTCCTTGCATCCCTTCATGTATGAAGTCTGAACTGAACAGAGCAGAGCAGTTTCAAGAGTTTCAAAAGCAGTTTCAAGAGAAGTCTGAATTGTGCTGAACAGAGCAGAGCAGTTTCAACATAATTGTCTTCTTCAGAGTTCAGAGACTGAACAGATGTGCTCGGAGTCTAATCTAATCTACTGTACTTGGTCGCCTTGCAATAGTCTACTGTACTGATCCCACTAAAAATCAACAAAAAGTTTCACCTTTTTCTTCACAACCTGATTAATGTGTCCGTCCTTAACAAGTTGGCACCAGTAACAAGTACTATACTGATAAAAGCGCAAGGAAATCAACCGCTACAAAGACAGGTCTTGAGATGAGATGAGAGACAGGACGAGAGAGCAAGTGCCTTTGCCTGCTTCCGGCTAGTTCGGTAAAGTCGCTGCCTTTTCTGCCGTCACCGTCGTTATTTTTTCCAGCAGCAGGCAATCGAGTCCAGGTCCTCCAGGACCTATCTGAATTCTCTGAATTCCTATCTCAATTCTCAAGTTGCATTGCTGTTGCTGTTGCAGGCAGCCAAAAAGCCTCTTGGACTTCCTCAACTTGATCCAGCCGCCGCTTTGCATTGCACTACTTGCCATGGACGAGTTGCAGGCTGCACGGATGAGATGAGATGAGATCAGATTCTGTTTCTAATTTTTTTTTCAGGGTATCAGATATCAGATATCAGACTGAATAAACTGGTTCATGCATCATAATTGATTACATTTCCAGGAGATTAGTATAAGAGTACTAAGCATGAGATCATAATTGATTAATCAGGCGAACGAGCCTGTAGGACGTGGTTACGAGAGTCTCAGTAGCATTTGAGGTCCTAGGTTCGATTCCAGTGGAAAAGAATTTTTTAGGATTTAACTGCTTTGTGCTTTCAGTGGTAAGTGACGTATCCGTCGATAGCGAGACGCCTATGGTGACTTCGTCAATCTCAAGAATTTGTCGACCCAGTCTTCGAAAATACTCATAGGGATAGGGTTTGCGTGCGTGCGTTCATATGGGTGAGTGGACGTGCGTTATGAGTGTCTACTGTTTATTTTAAAAAAATCGATTAATCATAAATTCTAAAAAAAACTGATTAATCAGATCGAGCAGGTAGCTGGTAGACCATCATAGATGGATCTATCAGAAAGGGTTTTTGATAATGCAGTTACTATTAATTGCCGACATGACAAGGCGACACAGAGCAAGAGGGCCATGCTTTGTTTTGTCCCAAGTAGTAAGGTGGAGCACAACTAGTTGTTGTCTACTACTAGTAATTATTTAGTACTACTAGTTAATTTAATTAATTAATTAATTTCATATTATGCGCTGTTCTAGCATTTAAATTTTATGTCAAAATACTTTTTCTTATTTTCTAAAGCAATTTTAGAGATATTTTTCTTTCCCTTCCTATCATTTATTAATATAGTTATATTAGTAATCTGCTCACAAATTTGTGTGTTTTGAAAAAGATGATTAGGATGTAGCTAATAAGATTAATAAAGTAATTTGGCATACCTTTTATTTTAATGTGAGAATAGGTAGAATGACAGATATATTAAACGGGGAGAGTACCTCTGTTTTCAGTGGAGTATTACAGTGGTGATCCACCTGCCGTTTTTGGCGAACGGGTTAGGTTCTGGTTCCCGCTAATGTCACCCTTTGCTGGTAATGATCCCTTGCTACAATTTTCCGAAATTTTTAATCCATCACCTATGTCGTGAACCCGTAAGACTTGATAAATAATAACCATTGGGTTTTTATTTTGCAGCTATTCACCAACCTTGAATCTTTTAAGTCCCATTTGATGATTTGAACGACAGGAATTTCACACGATTACTGTAGCTTTTTAAAATAGAAAGGTGGTTTCTGTAGGTATTTTAGACAGACGAATTCAAATCCCTAAAATTCAGAGAATCTTTTCATGTATTTAGAGCCTATTTGGGAAGCTTCTGTCAGCTGCAACTTCTTCTAAAAGTTATAACGGCTAGAAGCTATCCCAAACGGTTTACAGCTTCTGAGAATCTATGCTTACAGATTCCGAAAAATAAACTGAAGCCAGAAGTTGAAGAAACTTTCTAACTTTTTTAGAATCTCACAGTTGAATACAAACCAGGTACTTCTCGGAATATAAATCTTTCATGGACCCTTAATCTATTGAACTAGTCGGACCCATGATCTTATCTGCATTTCGACCAACAGAATATAAGGAACTTCCTTTAATGCATGCATTTAGGAAGAAAAGCATTTATACGGCTCTTTCGGGACAAATAAAAAATTGATTAGAAGAAGAAGCTAATTAATAAAGGTGTCAAAAGTCATGGGGAAAAGATCATTTGTTAGGTCCATTGTACATTCAAGTTCGATTCAGGAACCTAACGCACATTGCTGAGCTGCTACCTATACATATCTCTGTTTTCTTAAGCACTATTAGCATCATGATTAACTGATCACACAAAAATTTATTTCATTTCTGTGTGCAGCATCTGGAATTCTGACGGTGGTTTCTACTTTGGTGTTGAGTCTCTGATTCTGCAACGTTGAACCTGCCCAGTTGGGATCAGTTTCTTTCCAAATTGATATGCAAGCTTTCGTTTGTTAATGGTTGGCTAATGCCTAGAGCATCAGGTTAGATGCTAATCTGCGCACAAATTGTTGCCCATTTCGGCTGATGACGAACTCTGCGGCTGTTTCCTTCCTTTTGTCTACCGTGCTATCTGGAGTGCACACTAAAGCCAAAGCCGGCCTAAGTGTTATTTAAAGGACAAAGTGCCGGTTATGAACGGCTTGCACTTGCAGGGGTACATGAAAAGGGCCCTGCCGTTGCAACTTGCTTCACGCCCTTAAAAAATTGCCACCAACTTTTCTATGTTTTGACCTTGTATAAAATTCTTGGTGATTTAAACTAGAAATTCAGATGGCTTAAAACATACTAACTCCGTATCTCCATCTCAAAATATAACTAGCTTCAAGTAGCTATATTTAAGATGAAGATAGTATGTGTCTGACCTTACTTTGTCTAGTCCAACAGCCCCCGACAGACCATCCCCACGCTAAGGGGCCATGTGGGCGGGTACTCCGCACAACCATTTGGTGGACGCACGTCAGGGAGGACGCTAAGTCATCCCTTTCGACACTGTGTGGATTTCCTAATGCAGAGGGGGGTTCAGAAAGTACAGATCCTTAGAGGCTTAGGGTAACTTCCCGAGGACCATCATGAAAATTTACGGTTTTCGAGAACTTTAGGAAACCACGACTCCTGAAGTGGCGTTTCTCTAGACCCCCGATAACACGCAGGACACGTGGACGCGATGCATGGCACACTCGCACTAGGCCGCCCTGCACGTGACAGCCATCCATCTAGGTGAATGGATTGGGTAAGCTTTTGGGATCGGTTAGCCCAGCAGCGACACCTCAGCCTATGAGATGAGACATGCCCGCCAAGTGGCGTCTGGTTGTTGCTGCTTTTGGGTCAGGTAGTTTCTTCCAGCAGATGCAACATACACATGGAGAATAAAACGAGAAAAAACCCTTTTGCTCTATTGGTTTGTGGTAACCTCTTTTACAATAAAAGCCGGACTAACCCGATGAAAAAAGATTAGCTTCACTCATCATCAACACCTTCGCATACCACATTCTCTTTACATTTCTTGAGCAGGATTTGGGACTTGTAATCCACAGATCATCGACCAGATTATGTCGGTCCGAACCTATATAAATCTTGTGTAACTCATAGCGTTTGATTGATTATGTGCACAATCTTGATCGCTACTCCTCCGATCGTTCTCTCTAGCCGAACCTCAAGAAAGGGTCCCTTTGACCTCACTGGTGGAGCTTGTCCTCTGACACTTGCTGTTTTTTTCTATTCCTTTGTAAATACCCTGTTGTGTTAGTGAGTAAAAACTTCTTCCAATCTATACTACATCCGTCCCATACTATAACAAGTTTCAGTTTTTGCATAGGTATCAATAAGAGGGGTAAAATAACTTGGTTATCTTCTTGGGATAGGTGAGGTATAGGTCTGGACTAGTCACTAGCTATAATAAAGATAACAAATAGTAGAAACAATGTGGGTAGTTCAGTAGTAAAAGTCACATTTTAATGTCCTATGTTGCTATATTTTGGAATAAATTGTAATCCTAAAACTTGCTATATTTTGGGAACAAAAGTACACAATTGTATATTCTAAATTTTTTGTGCGTGATAGTGATTATATAGGACGGGGATGCCGTTGGAACAATGTAGATGAGATATCCCATGCCCTAGTATTTCTATTGTATAAAATACACAGATTGACCATACATAATTCATCTTCTATTATTTAAATAATAATAATACAGTGAACTGAGAGTTATATTTGTCTTGAACAGTGACTGCCGACCTATGCTATTCCAAATCGCCATTGTTAGATCTTCTCTCTTCGTCGTCTCCATCAATGCTCGTCTTCTTCCTCTCCCTGTTCCTTTCGTTTCTTCTGTTTCTCGCATTACTGAGCAGGGAATTGTACATTGTGCAATGTGCAATATACTGTACACAGGCACGTATACGATACTAATATATCTGCGTATAGATTCATCCTTCTCGGTAGATGATACGTACAAGAAACCCTCGGTAGAACATACTCTGGAAATCTGAAGAAGCCATGAAATTCAGGAGAATTGATTGTCAGAAACTGTAGAAACAAATTGCCGGGTGACTGATAAAAATTGATGGAGACAGCAAGCCTCAAGCTTTGGTACTTCCATGGTGTTGTTTAGCTATGGTAGGTGCGAGCAAACATCTGATCAACAGTAGATGTTGCTGCTTGGCCTCTGATCAGTTCAGCTGCTGCTGCTTCCTTATGTTTGGACTATTCTAGCTAGTTGTTGTTATTACAGTGACGCATTTGAAGTTCTGAACTATTCCTGCTGATTTACATAGACAGAAGTAGACAGGTTGGGCTAATTCAGCACCCACTGCTTACTATTATCGTGGGTACTAGATAACAAGAGATTATCTCTTGCAACAAAACTGACACGACAATCCAGCATGCTGAGATTTTTATGGATATTGAAATGGAAGGCAAACTCATCAAGCTGGCAATTGGAGTGAGAACTGAGAAGATTCATTCATTAGCAAAAGGTGTTTAGGCGATAAGCGTGGCCATCAAATCGGCGAGAGGATGGCAGCAGATAGAATCAGATGGAGTTAGCCATAGATCGATGCTGCAAGTAGCTGTTGGAGTTGGCAAATTTTTCCGATGAGACAAGGACATTCTCGATCCATGTGGTGGTGCTCTGCTCCAATCATTTCTGCTCTCTGCCTCTCTGGTCCTTAATACTGTATTGAAAAGGTGATTTCAACAGCGATGGATTTGGCACATCCTTCCTTACCCGGTCAGAACTGAAGTGAACACTGGATAGCTAGTTCCAGGCTTCAAGCTAACCATTCATGTATCTCCTCTATATCCATGTAGAGACAATCACCAAGAATTAAACTTGTCTGAATAATCACGCTTTGCAGGTGGTTTAGTTACCTGTTTATCATCATAATTTGTATCAAATCCTCAATCGTGATCTTTTCCGCTTATTCTAATAAGCCAAGACACACAAATAAAACAACAAAAATAATTTGAGTCAAAATTTATATTCATATTATCTCAAATTAAGTTTAGAAACTTAAATTTTGGCTATAACTTATAAGCCAACAGACAAACGATAAGAGGTGAGGCTGGCCAACATGACAAGAATGGTTCGCAATGTCGTTAGATAATGATCTCATTTCCACCAACCAACTCTCCAATCCAGTGGCGATCGAATTGAGACAGAGACAACAACTTTATAGCGACGGCAACAACCTGCATCCACACCACTACAGGCATCATCGGATCTGGAGGTTGGTGCTTGTGTTCATACGCGTGATTTAATTTTCTCTCCTCTTCCTTATCCTCTCGAGCTAATAAATGGTTACGAGTGTGTAGAGCTGATGAGTGTGACTCGCAAGCTTATCCCTGCCTTGTCACCGCCGTAAAGGTTCCTCCTTTCTCTCCTCATCCGTTCTCGCCTTCATCACCGCCGTGGATGCTAGTGTCAGTTGTGGATAGTACGGTCAGGATTAGTTTGTTTTGATGCTAATTCTGTCTGTCATGGCGACGACCTTGGCTGCTAGTGATGATGGATGGTTAATTGATTGATAGTAGGGTCTTAATTTGGAAACTAATCTGGAGTAGGGCCCAGCTTTACTGATGTCATGGTTGATCAAGGCGTGCTGCATCTACTCATCTCTGATTGTGGGTACTCTCTCTCTCTTCTTATAGTAGTGCTACTAGTAATACCAAAAATAAAACTGTACAGAGTATCAGCAGGAGCAATAATAACCTGTACTTGATTGAGTAATAATTTTAGGCTGATCTAACTTCTAACTGTTAGATATACTGATGATCATAAAAGTAAAAGAGACAATCTACGTCCTTGAGTTTATCTCAATTCAACAATTTACTATTAATATTGTCACCTTTTATAATATACCAATGCATTTATTTACTCTTCTACAACATGCCAAGCTGAGTAATGTTTTTAAAAATTTCCAAAATATCCTTATAATATACACGGCTAAACATTGATTTGTCGATTAATAACATAAATGTTTGTGCATAAATTTTTAGATTTTTCATTTCTATATTGTGTACAAGTATACATAAAAAACTTGTAGCAATAAAAATATTCTAAAAATATTCTAAATCATATTTTTTGAAACTTCTAATGGGATAAATCATCAACCTTGTATAGCTATAAGGGTATTTTGGGTATTAATGAAAAAAATACCCGACTCAATGGTGTATCGTAGAAAAATAGGTACTCATCAATATATTGTACAAGATGATAATGTTAATGATAAATGGCACAGTTGAGATGAACACAGAGAGTAAAAGATTTTTCTTATATAATTATATACTCCCTCCGTCCCATGGAAAACATATTGTTGGGTTTGAATCTGAAAATAGGCTATGTCCAGATTCAAATCCAGGATTATATTTTTTAAGAACGGATGGATTATATATAATCACTTATAAATTTATGGCCGAATAGAGTATTATACAGGCAGATCATATCAGCATATTAGTATATTTTGATGATATCGACCGATAGGTCAAGCCCCTCGTATGCGGTTTGTTGTCAGGTGAAGCTGACAGTATTGTTATCAGTAAGTTTAATATCTGGATTAGGTAGGCTAGTACTTGTTGCACTTTCACTTTCTGTTTCTTGTATTATTACGGGTGTTACTTGGGCCCAGATGACATGCGAGTGGGTGATGGTTGGTTGGTAAAGAGTGTGTGTGTGTGGGACCTGGGCCCACCATTGAACGGCGAGGTTGAGCCTTATCTGTAATGAAGGAAAATTGAAAAAAAAAAATTGGGCCGTTTTCTTGAATAGGCAAAAACTGGCGACTCTTTGCTCGTTTTTATCATTGTTGCATCATGGAGTAACACACAGCAACCACCATTTTGTTGTGATTGGTCAACTGAAACAAGTTTTTCCTCTTTTTTGTGAGTCGTACTAAGTCATAACTGGCCAATCACAACGTTGTTGTGTGGGCATGTGCCACCCGCACCAAATGGAACCCCGAGTGGTACATCCACTGGATAATACTTTCCGTTGTTGGTTCTCCTCTCTTGTGTTTCTTTCAAGAACTTTATTGGTTATCTTCTCTCGCTCTCTTCAACTTCAAGGGTCGATACATTTGCCACACTTTTTTGTTATTGGTAAGGGCCAGTTTAGTTTGTTGTTATTTTCAATCATACTAAATTTTAGTAATGCCAAATTTTAGTAGAATTTACGTTACTAATTTTTGGTTAAGTCGGATACATTTAATATAAAACCTTACCAAATATTTGTAATGTTTTAATAGAGAAATTTTCTAGAATTATCAATTTTGGTAAGGTGGTATTAGTTAAATTGTGTTTAGTTTGTCATCCAGTAGGATTGAAAGCGGTTATAATCTGAACATGTCTTAAGAACAAATACAATAGCAAACTATAAGTCAACCGTAGACCGATGTGAAGGAAAGAGACGAAACAAAACGAGAGGATGACTCTCGTGCAAGAACCAATTTATACCTCCCACGCTAAATGCATATGTGAGAAAAACTGATAACCCACCTATGTTCTAATATGGGCTTAGCTTAACTAGTGAAATTCACGGTTAAACTTGCGCTATGAAAACTTTGTTTAAAAATACAGTAATAATGATTCTACGAGGCTGAATCACATACTGCTTTCCGTGGGCTTGAAAGGCTTACCATTTCTGAGCTTGGACGCCATGGTACATTATTGGGCTGTCAGTCCGAGCTTCTCTGCTTAATTGACTACTACAACTTTATCACAGGCTTCCTTTTATTTTCGATATGTTGTAAGTATGGCGACAACTCAGAAGTTTCTGATTATCAATATCACAGCGTAAACTAAAAACACAATTTTACAACATGTTAAGCAAGCCTACTAGATGATATATAAAGCTGCCTCTCATCTTTGCACAACTGTTATCCGTTAGCTCCCGCCTTGCTTGGAACTTTCTGAACATGCAGCCAAAAGGCCACGTTCGATGCACTGTTAAGTAAATGATAGCAATGAAATCAAAGAACACTTAATTAAGATTATAAGATAAAAACATGACGCTTAATTAAGTAAATTTGATCGCATCATATACTCATGCATGACAGCCTGAGAAAAGTGGGCATAGTCAAGAAAGAAGCAATAACAGATATGTTACAGATGAATAATGGTTTAGATGTTATTCTTGCTATCATTTGGTTAATGCTGTGGTATTTTCGCCAATTTAATGAAGCAAGACCTTTCTATCAAAAGGATTCTACATGTAATACTGTCTGTGTTGAAGTAAAGCCACTACTATAATAGCATGCATGTCGACTGAATAATTTGTAAGAAAAGTTATGTATATTAGCATGCATAGTTTAACAAACATAGCTCATGAAGATTCAATCGCTAGAAAGAAAGCATATTAGGATATGCCTTTTTACTCAGGTACCTGAAGAAGATAGCTGTGAAGCCAATCTAGTGTCTGAGGGAATGAGTTTGCTGAAATGTCAACAACTGTCAATCCCTGAATAACATTTAACAGAAGGTAAGAACATACTCAAACCAAATGGTATCCTATGTGAGAAATGAATGCAACATCTTGCTGGGGGGAGGGGGATATAGCACATGAGGGGTACACAAATATTTAAACATCACACTATTTTTTTGAACTGAAACACATTTATTCCATAATAATAATTGCACCATTACATAGTTGGAAACTGCATGCAGAAGTAGGTAGGAATTTTTAAGGAACATATTTCATGATTTTCAGTAATGAAGGAAAAATCACCTGTGACTCAAAAGAACAAAGATAGTCCTGAATAAGCTTAAGGTTGTTTATAAGCTTTCGATGATCCTGAACAATGGCAAATTAAGACAGGTAAAGTCAGATCTTACCCAAATGAGTTAACAAAGCAGACAGCACATTACTAGGAAAAATATACACACGAGTCAATACCCATAACATCAGATGAAAATTCACCCGTTGTATAAAGCATCAATTCTTACTGTCAGCAACATTACTAAAAGTCACACAATGCTGCAGTATCACATGCGGTGTTTCACTGTTAAGTCCTATTTTTGTAGGTTGTCTAAGATAGAGCAAGATGGTAATCAGTCAATGGCAGTTGCAGATTACAAACATCCAGGTTACACACCATTTTTCCCAGCATGAAACAAGAAACTGTGTGTGCATTAACTTCAATGAATACCTGAGGAAGGCAATTATCCCTAGAAGCCCTGGTGGCTATCCATTCCTCTAACAGTGCCTGAACAAAACAAAGCCAATGTAAATGAACAATGAAGATAAACAAATAAAACAAATGACAAGTGCAGAAAATATCAAAAACAACTAAGCATCCCAAACGGTATCAGTTACTGGGAGTGTGCATCCATTCCATAATTCTACCCAATAATTTTCAGAGGTGGCACTGATGTGGGATAAAAATAAATGGGCCTGAAACTCAATAGTTGTGCATGGATTCATTGGGAGGACATGATAGAACAGACAGAATCCGGTATCGTTAATGCCAAGGAAGAAATTAGTTGCTAGTCAAGTGTCTAGTAGGTTGTTCCTTGGATAGAAATAAGATTCACCAGTTACCAAAATAAAGCCTGGCATAAGTCTCTTGGTTGATCATCAAAGACCAAAATAAATCCAAAAGTTCAGCAGATCGGAGCCTCCTGTCATGGCTGGATGGCTAGGGGTGGACGCAACCATATAAGCATTTTAGGCTGGGATGTGACACATTTTAGTACAATGAATCTGGACAGAACCGTTGTCTAGATTCGTTGTACTAGGATATTTCACATTTATCCCAAATGCTTATAACTTTGGACAGACAGAGGGAGAAACTCAGTAAGCAGGGCAATAACTTACCCTGAGCCTATCATTATCGCATATTATGCAAACTACTCTTTCCCAATCATGGAACTAGGTTTAATTTAATCATAAAAAAGAACATGCAAGTATCTAAATTTGAGACAGAGAGAGAACAGACCTTGTGATCAAAATCAGACATCCTCAACACAATTGGGACTACTATTGGTTTGGCGGCAGGTTTGTCTTTCTTGGTGGCGTTGTTTTTCTGTAGGTCCATATCCTTTTGCCCTTCACCTACAATGCAGTAGAAATTGTGATATTCTCTCAGCAGTGAGACAGGAACTAACAAACTGTCCTGGTTGTGTCAGCCTATCAGGTGTTTTGGAATGGTGGAACAGTGTGTGATTGGGTCTTTCATGATTGCTTTCTTATAGTGGGTGCTCTCCCTACTTGCAACTAGATTATATTGTCCAACTAGTACATACTACATAGTGATACAAATTAAACTTGCTTCAGTCTGCTTGAACTTTGCCATATTTTTCTGACATTGCCCTAGTAATAAAAATAAATTTACTTCCATTTGGCTTACCTTCAGCTCTGGGATTTTTCTCTATAGAATATGCAGAATCAGAAGAGCTAATTACATGGCTTTTTGCACAAGCTGGCCCTTCACTTATTCTGCCCTCCTCAGACATACATTCCTGACTATTAGCAAGATCTTCCTTTATAAAATCCATTTTCTTCTTATGTAGTTCATTTTCATGTTGCCTTCCAGGCTTGCTCTCTACAGATGCCGGCGAATTTTCAGATTCAGCTACCCTTTTCTCCATTTTGGAATTATCATCTCTCTTTTCCTCATCCATCAAATAAATACTTGGATCCAAATGTATTCCCTGCAATGAAAATAGTTAGCATTGGATATAATCTACAATTCTATAAACACATAGCATAGGGCTGCATGCTATTAAATCCAACATCGAACATATTTTGATACTAGCATATTTGTTTTGTGTTGGAAATATTGCTACATCTTTCTACAAACTTGATCAAACTTTAAAGAAGTTTGACTTAGGAATAAGTCAAAACGTCTTACAATCTGAAACGGAGGGGGTAGATGACATCTTCTATGCTTATTTGTCAGTTAGCACTAACAAAATATCAGCAGTGGATCTATGCAGCACCGACACCCCTCCTGACCTTCGTTGCCACGTCACACAATGACGTGTACAGGAGGTAGTGTGGTCTGATGGGGTTATTGGCAGATTTGTCAGTAATGCGTATATGACACATGGACCATGGTGGACTTAGTAATCAAGAGGCAAGACATCATACCTCGATGATAATTGGCTTCCCATCTTTCATGGCCTTCTTCAAATCACCAGCCAAACCTAGTCAATATTTATACAGCCAGAAAACAACTTAGTGAACTACCTACATCTAATCATATCTGACGCAAAGAGAAATTTATTGTGAAGAAAGAAAAATCCCCACAAGATATCAGGTACCTTTGCGAACAACTCTGCATTCTCTGCAGAATTCTGTGATAAGCTCTTCAGGAGAATCAAAGTCCCGAGCCCACACAGGAACCGAAGTAAGGGGGGCACTGCAAGGAGAGAAGAGGGATTGGGAGTGGGGTCAAGAGTGAAACAAATAGATCATATACAGCAAGGGATAATGGAGACAGAAGAATTGAAACAACTTACTCTGTTGACGTCCTTAGTAACTCATACACCATGTCTGTCTACATGTTACAATCAGGAAATTATGTGGTCAAGGTAGAAATGATAACAAAAATGGAACATACAACAGAAAAGGAAAACAAACCTGCAAAACATTTGGTAAATTCAGCCTTCCAGCTAGTTGTGTAGCAATTGTTGACTTCCCCGTACAAGCTGTTCCACACACTAAAACAACTAATGGAACTCTTTGATGATGGAATCTGCAGGATAAATAGAGCATAAAAATGCTGTACAAATGCAGCTAAAGTAGAAGTTCACAAGGGTAAACATAACACGAATATCACAATAGTGCAAAATGGAGCCCCAGCGCAGATAGAGTATGTAGATTACAGATAAACCAAATCCTATGCATTTTTTACTGGTCAAGGATTATCATAGTGATGCTACAAACTAACAAATATCATGTTGCAAATACCTGGTCATCATTTTATAACGATTGATATAATCCTCGCCGTATCCCCGCTTCTCCATCAGCTGCAAAGGTAGTGCCTTTTGAGTTAGTAATTAGCAAGCATCTTTACCAACGAAAGCACTCAGGCGCGCCCAAGGCCAATCCCACAGGAAAAGGAAAGGGCATGCACAGCACAGCAGTGACCTTGAATAGGTTAGCCTCCAAGTCAGTCTGAGAGCTGCAAGAAAATTCCAAGCTACATTATTAGTCTAATCCCAAGAGGCGAAGTTGGATCATACAGACATGCGCAGGGATGGATGACAAAGAGTAAGAGAATGAGTGTCCAAAAACAATAAGAAAAAGAATATAGACAATGGGAATGGGAGAATTAAGGATGAATGGAGGTGGAACATACACATCGAGAAGGCTGTTGTCGACAAGCAATTTCTTGAGTTCGAGGGCAATCTTAATGGCAACATGATTGGGTATCTGAAAAAGAAAGAGAATGAATCCTCAATCCTCCATAAGAATGAGATTAGGTGCTAAGCAAGGAGCAGGAAGAGCTTACCTTGGTGACGGTGAGCATCCTGCAGAGGAGGAATCTAGAGAGGACATAGTAGTGATCGGCATTATCCCCAAGCCAAACCTTGACCTTGACGAAATCGTACTTAGAGGAAGCGTTACGGGAGGGCGAGGCGAAGGCGGCGGCGCGCTCCGGCGGCGGCGGATTCTCCCCCTCCTCCGCCGCCGCCTCCTCCTTGTGCGTCTTCTGCATCTCTTCCGTCTGCGTGCGGATACGCGATGCATCGGGATTGAATCAACAGCAAGTAAGTAAAATGGAATTGAATCGAATCAACAGTAAGTAGAATTGGAGGAAGAGGGGAAAGAGGAGGAAGAACCTGAGACTCAGAGGTGGAGGCGGAGGCGGCGGCGGCGGAGTGTGAAGTTTGGGGGAGGAATGGATCTGCCGCCACTGGTGGCATCGTCGCCGGCGGGAGATTCCCTTGCACGATTGATAGAGAGATTCGAATCGAATCGATCGAGCAGCACAGGGAGGAAGAACCCCAACCAAATCGTCGAAGAAGAAGAAGAAAGAAGAGCTACAGCCACGTGGCGGTCAAAGAACGCCACGTACGCGTTGCCACGCTGGACCGGCCCGGCCCGGCCTGCTCTCGTCTCATTCTCGTGGGCCTGGCCCAACTCGGTCCAAACTCCCAACCTCCCTGGTCAAGTGCTTGCTTCCTCAACTGCTAAACACAATGTTTTTTTTAAAAAAAATGCACAAAAGTTGTTAAAAATTCAAGTTAATTCATTTTCAAATTTTAAATAGTTAATACTTAATTATGTGCTAATGATATTTCTTTTTTTATCCAAATGATGTTTCTTGACCACCAAAACCTCGCAGCATCACACAACATATATAGCATGAGGAAAATATTTTTAGTCCTGGCAGGATGATCAGCAAATATTCCACTTCAGTCCAACTAAAACAACTCAACGTCCCCTCTCAAACAAGAACATAAAAAAACGAAACAACACACATGCTACGGACAGGAGGCTATGTGCTAGCAGAGTAATATTATGCTTGCTGGATCATGATGAACCACACCGGTCGGTCAGGTTTCTTTGGGGGCGCCCTTCTTCGCAGCCTCGGCGGCAGCCTTCTCTGCTTCGATCTCAGCAACGTACTCGTCAATCTCAGCCTCCTCCAGCTCGCGGAGGCCATCCTTGTGTGTCATCACTGCAATCTCGATGTTCTTGCCACCGCTCTCAACAACCTGTTGACATAAAGCCGATTTGCGTAACTATAGGCCAGTTGCTGCAGCATGGATTAAACTTAACACTGACTCAAGTCTAGACAACATAAATTTGTACTACTGTTACCAAAGGCATACAAAATGTATGTTGTCCAATCATCAAACTATATAAGCTATGAGTGTGGATAGACCAAATTTAGGCAAAAACAAAAAGGCACTGAATAAGCGTCAATGAATTTGTCATGAAAAATTGCGAAGCAGGAAGTCTTCTCAGTCTTCCAAGTTCCAACAAGGAAAAGGATTGCATTTCTTCCACTAAAAGAGCTATATAAATATGAAAATATGTTATGTGCACAGCATGACAAAATGCCCAATCGCCTATCAAATGACAGCAGTAAGCCAGTAATGCCATTATAAAGAATTCACTATCATAGATTTAATAATTAATCTGCATGTGTGATAATCATGCAAGTCACGAGTAAATGAAGGGAATTTACAACCAGATGCAGACTAATAACTTGATTTCAGGTACCATCAACTGAATATATGTGATAAGCTTTAGAAGACTGATAATGAATGTTGAACCAGATGAAGTTTAAGAACTTTTGATTTCAAGTATCATCAACTGTTCACATGTGATAAACATTAGACGTCACTAATTAATGAATGTAGAACCATATGTAGAATAAGAACTTTATTTCAAGTATTTAGCCATGAACTGTGCATGCTGCTGGAACACACTTAATTTGCAGTCAACTAATGAAAAAACGACATGCTGGCATGCTACGCCGGACGAATTTGACACTTGAGGAACTGCCCTCTTTGATACATGTAAACTTTAACTTGAAATGTGGTCTTGAATAGAAAATATTTTTAGATATACTGTGAGGTGAATATACATTTTTTTACCTAAATACAGAAACTCTAGACCTTACTGCATTTTATCTAGTATAGAGTCATCTTTTCAGTTTCTACAGTGCAATAGAAGAAAACTACAGACGCAGATTCTCTGTCATTGAAACAAAAGTTTGTCTATGCAGCTAATTAAACAGCTGTAAGACCTTTTGAGAAAAATGAACTGACATAAGAATGCCTTTAATACCTTTTGAAACCGTGATTAACACTTGAATGATAAAATTAGACGCGCAGATGAAAGCAATATTCAAATGCTAAAATAGCTGGAGAGGATTAATGAGACTACAGATCCAACAACTATAGCCTATGAGCAATCCAGACATCGCTCCTTAAGATGGAAGCAAACACAATGAAACCAGTCCTATCCTATTCTGTTTTATGTGCACGATTGCAGTTGGTTTCAGCTGATTGTCTTCAAAGAACTTAAGTTTTGCACAAAATTGAGTCAACATGAAACTGAGTGAATTGTGGCATCTTACTGATCAATCATAAACAACAAAAACTACAGATCCAATAGCTATAAAGCCTACAGGACATAGCAATTGCTACGAACAATGAGCATTCCTGACACCAATAAGTACCATCCTTAAGTTGGAAGCAAACACAATGAAATCAATCAGATCCCACTCTATTTTAGGTTGGGACAATTTATTATTTGGCATAATGAAATAGGTTCATCTCGTTTGGAGTCAGCCGATTATAACAAGATTCAGGGGGATATTAATCTTTGCACTAAATTGAGCCATATGGAATAGCTATGTTGGATTATGGCATCTTACTGAACCAGCCAACCATAAATACCACCAATTACTTATGAGCATATAATCGTCAGAACAGCAACTACTAATTCATTGATATTGGATCAAGCTATCAGCAGCGATAAGATAAGTTTATGTGTGAAGTGTATATACCTCAAGAAGAGCACGGATGGCAAGCTTGATAGTCTCCTTGCCGGAGGTGTCCTTGTAATTCTTCTCGAGGAACTCGCGCATGGAGTTGGAATTGCGGCCGGTGGCGTTGGCCTTCCATGCGGAGAAGGTCCCGGAGGGGTCGGTCTGGTAGAGCGCGGGCTTCTCGGTGTAGGGGTCGAAGCCGACGATGAGGGTGGAGAGGCCGAAGGGGCGCACCCCGCCGCTCTGCGTGTACTTCTGCTGGAGGCCGGCGATGTAGCGGGTGATGTACTCGACGGTGACGGGGTCCTCGACGGTGAGGCGGTGGCTCTGGCACTCCACGCGCGCGCGGTTGATGAGCACCCGCGCGTCCGCCTTCAGCCCCGCGCACGCCAGCGCGATGTGGGTGTCCAGGCTCGCGATCTTCCGCATCGACCTGTGTGGATCGGATCGGATTGGATTGGATTTGATCCAAATTTGGGAAGAATTTGAGATCCGGAGGAAGGGGGTTTGGGTGGTGAATTGATTATTACCGGGAGTCCTGGAGTTTGGGGGTGGATTTCTTCTCGACGCCGAGGACGACGGTGTCGGTGCCACGGACGCCGACGGCGGCGTTGCCCTTGCGGACGGCCTCAAGGGCGTACTCCACCTGGAAGAGGTGGCCGTCGGGGGAGAAGACGGTGATGGCGCGGTCGTAGCGGGCCATTGATCCCTGGTGGTGGTGGTGGTGGTGTCGCCGCCGGCGAGGTTGTGATGAGTGTGCCGCCGCCGCTGCTTTTCTCTCTGCTCTTCTAACTTTTTCTTTCTTGCGAGAGAGGAAGAAGACGATGATGACGAAGATGAAGCGAGCTAAACTACGGCCCATATTCTGGCGAACGGATTAGGCCTGAAAAGGCCCACGAGTGCGTGGGCTGGTTGGGCTAAGGAGGCATTACGAACATTAGTTTAGATTGGGTTTCTCCTTGGGCCGAAAAGAGGACAGCCATAAGGGTTTGGGCCCAAGTTATGCATATATTTGAGAATAGACTTTGTATTTTGGGTTTTGTTTTACAAAGGATTTTATATTTTAAGTTCTGAAAATAATATTTGAGTTTGGATTGGGTTTGAATATATTTGGTAGTCAATTGTGCCTGGTTTGGAAAATAGATCTTTTGTATATAATTTGATCTTGCACTTGCTTTTTAATATAATTTGGTGGCCTCAGATGTACTTAGTTTTGAATATGGATGGAAATTAGTTTGTGATAGGGTTTGCCGAAATAGGTTTTTATGGTGGGAGGTTTGATTTTTACCTATGCTCTGAACATATCCTAGTCTGTATTGGGCCTTTACAAATATAGGTTCTGTTATAATAATTGAATTGGTCCCTAATTCTGTAATAATAATTCTCTTTAGGAATTTAGTTTATATTTGTAGCTTTATATTTAGTTTAGCTAATCCCCTACACAATTCAATTATTAAAGCACTCAATATAATTAGTTGGTACCAACAATGAAGCAAATAAAATTCGAAAAGACCGAATATGATGCAATTTCGCAAAAAAAAATTATGGGTGATTTTTACATTTCAAATTTTATTTCCTAATTTTTGAGGATGTTACAAAGGTACACATATCTCTTTGCAGCTTTACTGGTCTTCCAGCGTAATGTATATTTTGGCAATAAGTCCTGCTCTAGGCATCGACTACCGCATTGGCTTTTTCGGGTGATATTTTATATCCAATTTGTAATCCTTTATTAGCTAGCTCTAGTCATCTTCTTTGTTTGATATTTAAATCTATCCAAGTGAATATATACTTCAAACTTTTATGATTCGTCTATATCTCGCATTTGTTCCCAATTAGATAATGACTCCATAGTTTCAGTGCACAAGCGAGGCAAGTCCTAAATTATGTGTTGATAATTGGTTTCATGGTCTTTCAATTGCATAGATGCATAAAGCTATTATCCTTCATTTTATTTACATTAGCACACTTCATAGTCGTTGTCGAAAGGCATCACGAAATATCACAAATTTTTTGTGTATGTCTGGAATGGCTAGTACTCTGTCAGACGGTATCACAGGGGACGAGGATGTGAACTCACAGCGGGAACTAATGGCTGTTCCTAGTATAAAACAATAGCGGTTTTAATCCTTGACCCGTTATAGGCAAGTGCACAATACAGTCGACGCACTATAAATGCTATAAATGGCACAGAAGGTTGGTCCCGCCTTGAGTCACATCGGAACCAAAGAATACATGCTTTGTTGACCAATTAAAGGAAACTTTAGTGATCAATGCGCAGAGAACTTCAGAAAGTCCAGTTTGCATCTTATTGTATTTTTACATATCTCAAGCCCAATGACCGCACGATGGTATAAAGTTACCTTGGCCTAATCGATCCTTACCAAACTTTTTATCTCGCCCAATGATCTTCACAGCGCATCTCAAGACTTGTATATTGATCATATGAGAGAATGAACGAAACAAAGGAGAAATTTAGTTTATACAGCCTCGATGAGCTCCACGTCTATCCATATTAGTTTTCTTCACACGATATCAAGCGCTAACTGAACCAGCTTTGCGTGAAGTGCCAATAGGGATTAACTCAACGTGCTCCATGTAGTTTGCTTTGCATGATATACTCATATGTAATAATAAATCAATCTGTATGGAGAACAATGTATCATTGATTCAGGGAATTTAATAAGAGAAGTGCTTATAAGAGCCTTAGTAGCATCTGAGTTTCTGGGTTCGATTCTTCGTGGAAACGAATTTTTCAAGATTTAACGGCTTTGTGCTTTCAGTGGTAAGTGACGTTCCCGTCGACAGCGAGACGTCCGTGGTGACTTCATCAATCTGAAGAATTTATCGGCTCAGTCTTCGAAGATGCTCATAGGGGTAGGGTTTGCGTGCGTGTATTCATGGGGTGAGTGTGCGTGCATTGTGAGTGTAGAGGGTGTAATTCTCAGAAAAAAAAATAGCATGCATCTCAAACCTTTTCCATTAATCACTCTGTTAACTATGGTAATTACACGGACATACTGCCCAGCCTGTCACCATCACTGACACGTGGGGCCGTGTCCATCTTGGGCCAATTGTCAGTGACCTAACGTACCGGCCAGACAGCATCCGTAGGAGTGGCCGCGCGCGCACGCTCCTGCTTTTCGCTGCTTGAAATAGCGCGTTTGCGGGAGCAGCCACTCATGTAAAACGATTTCTAAGGGATGGTGGCGCCATCACCCGCCCTTGCAAATCCATTTTCAGGGGCAACTCATGGTGTCCACTAGTACAGAAAAGCTTTAGATGATGGCTAATAAGGCGTTATAGGTGCCAGATTTTCATCTGATACCTATTTAGCGTTACCAATGCAAGCAACCGACACTAATGACATGTTTAAGAACTGACACCCAAGGTTATCAGTATCTCGATACGTAGTATCTTACGATACTACGATCCCTACGAAGCCGGAACGATACCGATCCTATCTAGTATCCTAATTTTTATAGTATCTCGATCCTACTATTTATTTCTTTACGATTCTAGCAGATCTTAGGTGTATTCCGATACTACGATCCATACGATACCACTTAAAAGTACATTAAATTAAGTAAATAATATGATGGATTGAAAATTATGTCAATAAATCCACTCAAAAGTTACATAAAATTTATTAAATTAAGCAAAATCAAAATTATATACTTTATTTTATACTAAATATTACAAATCATACATAAAAAATATATAAAATGTGTACTTTTAAAATTTTGATAGTATCCCGATACTAACGTAGTATCCTGATCCTAGATACTACTTTGTAAAAAACGATACTACTTGGTATCCCGATACTAACAACCTTGCCGACACATATAGAAGTCTAGGATCAAAAGAAAAAAATAAAAGCAAGCTGGCTCAAGATTGAGCCGAGCCGATTCATGTGAACACACAAAAAACGGAAAGGATGTGGGAGAGAAGAGGGAGATAGGCGAAAGGCCGGGTTTATCCTCTCTTGGCCCATCCACCCGTCAATCAGCTCGGCTCAGCTATTGGTGTCGGTTTTTAAGAACCGGCAACTATACTAATTTATAGGTGATGGTTTTTTAAAAACCTCCACGCTAGCGGATCCGACGACCGCCATCCTCCATGCCGGCGGATCCGATGACCAAGGGTAGGTCGAAGGGGGGAGAGCGGTCGTTGTGGAGTCAGGCTCCATCCCCGGCCATTGACCTCGACGCTGGCGGATACAACGGGGATATGGAGGTGGAAGGGAGAATAGCGGTGGGAAGGAGCCCCGGCGACCAACGGCATCAATGCTGCTAGATCCGACGGTCGACGCCAGATTCGGCAGCCCCCACCTCCCCACCGTCGGATCCAAAGGGAAGGAAGACGTATGACGGCGTCCTAGCTGCTGCTGGATCCGAAGGGGAAGGGAAGACGTACGGCGGCGCCCCAGCTACTGCCAAGCTATCATCGACGAGTCCGGTGGGAGGAGGAAGACTATCGTCGGGAGATCAGGGCCGGTTGTTGGCTGCCGGAGAGGAGAGGGAGAAGGTGATGAATGTTAATTTGTAGGAGAGGAGAGGGAGATAGGAGAAAGGCCAGGTTTATCCTCTCTTGGCCCATATGCCCGTCAATCGGCTCAGATCGACTTAGCTATTGGTGTCGGCTTTTAAGAACCAACAACTATACTAATTTATAGATGACGGTTTTTTAAAAACCGACACCCTGTATTAATTTACAGGTGACAGTTTTTTTAAAAAACCGACACCTATACTAATTTATAGGTGATAGTCTTGTAAGAGCGTATATTTTTTTATAATTCAAATGGTTAAACGTATGTCAAGGAGTCAATAGCGTTATATATATATATTTATTTATTTTGGAAGACAGGAGTATTGCTTAGTTCCCCGTACTGGGTCCTCCCTGCCCGCACGCGCTAGCTAGCTCTATATAAACTCCGCTCCTGGCGTGTCACTGCAACCACCTCTCACACATCGAGCACCAGGCACATCACGATCTAGTGAGCTTCGCCTAGCTCCCATATCGCCGAAGCTCGCGTAGACAGCAGCCATGGACCAGTACCAGAGGTGCCACGTCCAGCCCCAACCGATCAAGAATGTGGCACACGGTGCAAACGTAGGTCCAATTCAGAACGTCGTCGTGCCGCCCAGGCGTTTGGAAAGCGTTTTCATTAACAGCGGCCAGGTCATCGACTCGCTGAAATTTACCTACACCGGTGCAGATGGCCGCGTGCACACCCTAGGTCCGTGGGGTGGTCAAGGTGGTTTCGGAGAGAATTCTGAGGTGAGTACAATGTTCTAAACCTTTTCCAATACATCTGTACATTATCAAAAGGAAAAAGTCCGTTTTACTACCCTCATCTGTTCCGTTCGTCCACTCAACCCTTAAACAATATTTTAGATTATTTTACTCACCAGCCTGAATTATTTCACTTAGGTCGATCATTTTACCCCTCCCCTGGGGTGATTTTTATCCCTTTTTTTTTCTCCCTGTACAAATTGGGCTTCAAGTTAAAAATTGTCATAGGATCGATAATATCATACTCTATGTTAGAAATACATTACAAAGTTTTCATGATTATTTTTCATGAATTATGATATTTCAACTATTAGACTATTATCTACTGCAATTGACCAATAAAGATAGTCCAGAAAAATATTAAATGTATTTTTGTAATATATTAAATGATGAAGCCTATAAAATTTGAGCATAAAATAGAAACTATATACAAGGAGAAACAAAAAATAAAATTTTTTACTAAGGGATGAATTGAATCATGATAAATAGTTTGGGGAGTAAAATTAGCTGAAATTTTGTTTGGGTTGGGCTGAATTGATGTTCCGTTGAGTGTAGTAAAATAGAAATTTTCCCTTACTAGGAATAATGTTTGTTGGCCGAAAGACCGGAACAATTTGCTTCCATTAAGCCATCAACTTTATTTTCTTTTCTTCCAAGAGAGTGAGAATTTTTTTAAAAAAAAATAACCTAAAAGGCATTATATTATATATACAGTCATGTCGTCATGACTAACATTAATTCTTTTTCTTTCGATCCGTTCGTCCGGCATGTATAGTTCACTCTTGACTGCGGAGAGTTTGTAACGGAAGTGTCAGGAGCAATCGGTACGTTCGCGGACGGCCAGACTGTTATTCGGGCGCTTAAGCTAGTCACTAATTGTGGCCGAACATATGGACCTTTTGGGGATCAGGATGTGAAGGAGGAGGAGTTCACTTGCTTCAGCCCTGCAGGCAGGGCCGTTGTGGCCTTCCATGGCCGTTCTGGCAAGTATCTCAACTCAATCGGCACTTACACCGTCTAAATCCTATCCATCGATACGTATAATTACCTACATATATGGACTTGAATAAACTGGCCGAGAACGAGCATTTAGCTCGCCTGATTTACTAGGGGATCTATTCCTCTTAAAATAAATTTGGGGTGCCTCTCACGTGTGGGAGGGCGATGTCCCCGTCGCAAATCTCTTCAAAGGACGACGTGATCTTCAAGACTGTGTGTGTGTATGTAGTTGTAGTGCTGCTCGTGTACACGGGTATGTATAGGTGTACGTTGTGGTGTGAGTGAGTGGGTGCGTGTGTATATGAGCAGATACTGCTATTGTACGACCCTTTGAAGACTGCTTATTATAAGTTGTAATCTTGTTTCTCTGTACATATGTGAGTGCTTTTGTTCATGCTTGTCGCCGATGGATTCATTCCGCAACATGCTAGCTGGGTACCCTGTGGCATGATGGTTATTATCCCTTCTTCCTACAAAGTTGGAACCCACTAAAAATCATTAACTACTAAGTATAAAGCAGCTCTCACCATAAGCCACGCCATCAACATTTCCTGAGCCGTTAGATTTGATCTGAACGTTCTATCCTCCTTTGGCTCCCTGTTCCACGGCGGATAGAACGTCAACGGCTACATTTACTGAGCCTCTATGCATGAGTAACCTCGCACGCCATCAAATTCCTCTTGTCTGATTTCTTGAGATCATTAAGATAACGAGTGTGCCGCCGCCGCCGCCGATTTCCTTCTGTGGTGTTCTAACTTTTTCTTTCTTGCGAGAGAGGAAGAAGACGATGGATGATGACGAAGATGAAGCGAGCTAAACCACGGCCCATATGCTGGCCGAGCATAGGACTAGGACTGATTTCGCATGGGCCACGTGAGGACTCGCGTACAAAATACAAGGCCCACCAGACAATTACAGAAAGCCCATGGTTTGTTGGTCACGGGCCAGAAAACTACTAAGACCCAAAGGGGGTTCGGAATTTTATTCTGTTTGCTGCCTAGAAAATTTTGAAAACGAAAAATATTCAATACAATATCAATATTGTAATACATCCAAATTCGGCAACATTGATATATTGCTATATAGATATAATTTTGGCATCAATAACACAAACATTAACCACTTCTCAAAATGCCATGCCAAAACTTGTTTGCCAATGCCAAAATTAGAGACTAAGCCAACTCTATGGTACATTTTCTTTAAAAAAAAATGGCTTAGACCCACACCAACACCAACGCAAGCTTAGTGTTCTGCGATATATCATGTTGTGTTTATAGGGGGGGCATTTCGCTCCATCTATATTTTTAAGCTGCGTCCGCCACTATATATAGTTGTCTTATTTTTTTTATAACATCTCAGGGTAGACTTATATTTTTTTTACAGGAGGTGTGTGTACTTTCGTGTAGTCGTCGTATTCTTATTGTCTGGTTCTATTGCATACTTAATAGATAGGAAATGCCCTATAGTATCAGAGAAATAAATTTAAATTTTTTATTTATTTGAGAACAAAGATTCAATACTATCTTCTTAACTTAAGGCCTTGTTTAGTTACAATTTTTTTTCCAAAAATATCACATCGAATCGTTTGACACATGCATGGAACATTAAATATAGATTAAAAAAACTAATTGCACAGTTTGCATGGAAATCGCGAGACGAATCTTTTGACCTAATTAGTCCATGATTAGCCATAAATTGCTACAGTAACCTACATATGGTAATGATGGATTAATTAGGTTTAATAAATTCGTCTCGCGGTTTTTAGGTGAGTTATGAAATTAGTTTTTTCATTCGCGTCCAAAAACCCCTTTCAACATTCGGTCAAACATCCGATGTGACAAACAAAATTTTTTTCACAAACTAAATACACCCTAAATAGTCGGTTTTGTTAAAATCTTTCCCCATTGTAATGCCATGGGCCACTTAGCAGCTAGTGTATGTATATATTGGTAAGTTATCCCAACGGTATAGTTTGTAAATTCAAGGTTCGCATTTCTCTTTGCAGCTTTGCTGGTCTTCCAGCGTAAAGTATATTTTCGCAAAATGTCCTGCCCAAGGCATCAGCTACCGGTTTCGGGTGATATTTTATATCCAATTTGTAATTCTTTATCAGCTCTAGCCATCTTCTTTTTCTAAGATTCAAATATATCTGAGTGAAACTTCAAACTTAATTTTATAATTTGTCTATATCTTGCGTTTGTTCCCAATTAGATAAGGAAAAATTAGAGCCATGCCATTACTATTTCTCAAAATTGGAGATACGTCATCCTGGTCCACATGTCATTGACTCACGTCGGCCTTGCATGTCATATATTAATCCATGCTTTGCTACAGTAATCATTCTCTAATTATGGGTTGATATACCTCATTATATTCATCTCGTAAATTAGGTGTTATGGAATTGGTTTTATAAATAGTCTACGTTTAATATTTTAAAATAGCAAGATTTTAGAGAACTAATATTAGCCCGAAGAATCTAAATAGAACCAATGTCTCCATAGATTCAGTGCACAAGCGAGGCAAGTTCTAAATTATGGGCTGATAATTGGTTTCAATGGTCTTTCATGCGTAGACGCATACGCTATTACCCTTCATTTTGCACTAACACACTTCCTAGTCGTCGTGGAGAGGCATGAAAACATATCACAAAATCTTTGTGTTTGTCTGGATTCTGGAAGGGCTAGTAGTCTGTCAAGACGGTATCAGAGGCAACGAGGATGTCAACTCACAACGGGAATTAATGGCTGCTCCTAGTAGAACAATAGCGGTTTTAATCCTGTTTAGACCCATCGCCAAGTGCACAATACATTTGACGCACTACACAAGACACAAAAGGTTCGTCCCTCCTTGAGTCACATCGCAATCAAAGAGTACATGTTTTGTTGACCAAAATTTGAAGAAAAATTCAGCGATCAATGCGCAGAAAACTTTAGAAAGTCCAGTCCGCATCTTATTGTATTTTTACATATCTCAAGCCCAATGACTGCACGCGGGTATAAAGTTACCTTGGCCTAATCGCTACCAATTTTTTTATCTCGCCCAATGATCTTCATAGCGCATCTGAAGACTTATTGATCATATGAGGCATTACTTAATCCAAATTTAATAATTTTTAATTAGTAAATATAAGATTGTGTCCATATTAGACTATCAATTTTGAAATTTAAAATTATAAAATTAATAAAGAAGATGTAATTGACTTGCACTCTTCTTAGAAAAATATTATGTTACATTAAAAGTTAATCAATTTATTTAATTCATTATTAAAATATTAATATTTACAATACCAATTTCCAGTATGGTCTAAAATAGTAAATATAAAATATTATTGATATAGCAACATACCATGTTTTTTTATTAAAAAATATAAAACCAATGAGTTGGCATAGAGACATAGGTCTAAAGTTGGAGACAACATAGGCTGGTCTTTTTTTTTCGGAAACTATCCGAAAACCTATATGCATACTGTATGCATACTCCATCCGGTTCTTAAATTGTTGACGTTTTAGACTTATTTAAGATACCAACACGTAATTAATTAGGGCGTTCATTTTCTGTTTTACACCTATTAAATGTATTCATGTCTTTCCTTTATCAGTACTTCTGCATAGCTGGCGTGGTTATGGTTACAGGTTCTTAAGCTTTAGGTTGCGGTAAAGCCAAAACATCAAGCTTTAACATCCAAACGGTACAACGCTAAAACGTTAACAATTGAAGAACCGGAGGGAGTACTTTCCGTTTTCGGTTTCCGCCGGATATTAACACTATCCAAAAATAATTAAACAAGCTTCCGATTCCGAAACTACTTGGATTTGTTTCCGATTCCAACCTATCCAAAAAATATCCGTCCGACACTATCCGTTCTAAAAAATACGTCTGCTATCCGAACCACTTTCATCCCTACTTAGGTCACGTCACAAAGAATATATGCTTTGTGGATGAAAATTGAAGAGAGTTTAGCGATCAATGCGCACAATAATCTTACTTCATTCACAAAGTCCAGTTCTCATCTTATTGATTTTTTACATATCTTAAGCCCAATGACTGCACGCGGGTATAAAGTTACCTTGGCCTAATCCCTACCAATTTTTTTATACCACCCAATGATCTTCATAGCGCATCCGAAGACTTATTAATCATATGAGTCAATGAATGAAACAAAGGAGACATTCCAGTGTATACCCAACGCTTGATGAGCTCCACCTCCACGCCTATTCAGTTTACTCCCAACCAGTTTTGTTCACGTGATATATATCAAGCGCTAACTGAACCAGCTTTGCGAGAGGTGCCAATAGGGATTAATTCAACATGCTTTATTAGCACTATATGTGTAATGACAAATCAATCCGTATGGAGAATATGCAGGGAATTTAATAAGAGAAGTGCTTCTACGCTTTCCAGAAAAAAAATCACACATCTTTCTGTTAATCACTCTGTAACCATGCTAATTACGCCCTCCCGTTCTGAATCCCCTCTTACTTATATATACATGTACAATTCACCCATAAAACTGATTTTTTGAGGCCATACCATCACATAATTTTAGCAGTCCGATTAATCCGATCAAGTTGCGGTCTGTGAACACATGTGCGAGGAAGAGAGGATTTAAGGCCAGTTAGCCCACAGTGCTTTCAAAATCATTGTGTTGCCCATTTTACTGTCCTTTAATTCTTCATGTTACTGACAAGAAGTTGATTAGTCAGCTATTCTATCTCCAAATCATTTTTACGGCTATTAGTCTCTCCACCCAGAACTTCACATGATGTACATAACTCCGCTTTCCATCCCCATCAACGATCATCTCCATGCTCCTTTGGTAATATATGTGCGGAGCCTTTTCTATACAGTGGCATTATTATATATATATGTACGTGGAGCCTTTTGTGGATTATAGTACCAAAGGTATTCATTTGTTTACTTGCAAATTGTTGATTGAATACAATTTCCTATTTTTGTTTCTCTACAGAACTCTGGAGAGAATAACTTCTGTTTGGCAACCTGGCACCTTACTTGTTCATCATTGGTTCAGCTCTCATAGGTGGTGAAGCTGAAAAAAAAATCATCAACCATGTCCTCTGCATTATTATTGTTTGTGTCGACCATGGTTTAAAATTCCGGAACGAAATTTTCGAAATTTCGGTCATTTCGGTGGGTACCGATACGAAATCAAATTTCAGCAATTTCAGTTAAAATTTGTCAAAAAAATCAAAATCCCCAAATATAATTGGATATGTCCCATATTATGCATTGTTTTCCCACATTATTAGCTCCAAGAAGCTATTAGGATCTACTCCCATGAAAAACAAACAAAATTCATGCAAATTTCTGTTCAAAATTTAAAATACGTTTGAATATTTCAACCGAAATTTCGGGATTTTGGTGACCCCCGAAATTTTTTCCAAAACCGATAAGCTGAACCCTGGTGTCGACGATAGTTTCTTCCCTTCATATTCTTCCGGGGTGTTCTGATTTGAAAATAGTGGCAAGATCAAGGTATGAATAAATTTTAGGCATTTGAAGTATTATTGTCTCTAGGACTTTTCCATTATACATCTTCTCTGTTATCCAATCTCAATTCAACCCCAAAGCATATTTCACAATGCTACATACTTTTTTCCCACTTCATGTGTATTACTTGCTTTAGCTTTAGATAGTAGTATCGTCAATAAAATGTTGTCTCTGTTTATACACAACCTGATATCATGGTAGTTTATAAAAATAAACTCTCCATCCTAAAATATAGGACATAATTTGTCACGTTAGAATAAGGGCTTGATCCTGATGGTTCTATCTTGGCCATGAAATGAACCCTGTCTCCCTTCTCATTTCTCATGATTGTACTAATTCGGTTTCAGATTAAAGAAAGCTCCCTTTCTCCGAAAAAATAAAAAATAAGGCTTGACCAAGAATTTCTCTATTCAAAATTATTTTTATAACATAAAATTTATGTTGTTAGATTCATATTGTATTCAAAAGTACTATCTTATCTTGGATATCTTGATACGTTTTCTCAACGTATAAATTATATTTTAATAGAAAATTATGGGTCAAATCATTGTGCCAACTAAATAAAATATACCTCCTACGAATTCACCTGACGTACTGCCCAGCCCATCACCGTGACGTACTGACCAGCCCATCACCATCCTGTCATTACTTGACGTAAAAGGCGGGGCTAATGGCTGCTCCTAGTAGAACAAGGGGTTTCAATCCAACGCATACATGCACATGACAACATGCATAAAGTTAATTACTACCTCTATCTTAAATTCTCAATATCAGTCTTTTTGAGTTTTTATTTATAATGTTTGATCGTCATCTTATTTAAAAAATATAGTACTACTCCCTCCGTCCCAAAATACAAGTATTTCTGGCTATGTCTCTGAATATTGATAACTTTTTGTCTGGGTTCATTTAAGATGTCCTCAACCTAGCAACTAGCTAGAAATACTTGTATTTTGGGACAGAGGTAGTATTATTTATTTTGTTTATGACTCGCTATATTATCAAAAAGTACTTTTAGTATGAATTATTGTTTTTTATATTTACATTAATTTTTAAAATAAGAGGAATGATGAAATATTACAAGTAAAAAAATCAAAACAACATCTAATTTAGGACGGGGTAGATTGTACTCTCTTAGTACTAAAATATAGCAACTTTAGAAAAAAAAACAAACCAAACATTATAAACTCTATCTATTAATAGTGGAAAACTCAAAGAGAAAGAGCATGTAAAAATGATGTAATCAGATTCATCATGAAACAAGTTTTCATAATATACAACTCTTTTAATTTTAATTAACATATTTTTACAAATACTCTCGGCCAAAATAACATCTCGAAAACCGTAACGAATAAAAAAATACTTATATTTTGAGACAAAGGTAGTACCTTTTTATAAAAGAACATTGTTAGATCGTGCCCGCTAGCTTGTTAGCGCTAACTAGTAAGGCGAGATATTTGCCCCGCTCCTTCCTATCCCACCACTGCATGCCCACTCGCCCCCCTCCCCTTCCACCTCACCTCTCTTTTGCACCGTCTTCTGCCTCCACCTCACCACCCCACCGCATCTTTCTTCCGCGCACCGGGGCCGTCGGCCAATTCGGGCCACTGCGCATCGGCATGTCCATCGTCTCCTCCGTCGCCGCATGCCACCACCTGGGCTTACCGGTATCGAGGGGCGCCAACGGCGTCGGCAAGACCCCGCTAACGACCCTCCCCTCGTCCTCCCTCTCTCATTTTTCCTCATCTTCGGTGACGGCGGCGGTTCGTGTCTTCGGAGTCACTCTCGGCTTCAGTTGTCCCTGCCACCTACCCCATCCACCGCCAGCCTCCATCCCCATGAGTCGTGGCTAGCTTTAGTGACACCACCACTAACCGCCCGTGTTTGTCACGTACACCGTCGGTCTGTCCGCCACCCACCCAGGCCATCCCTCTTAAGCCACCATCGACACATCTCTTCTCCCCTCCTCTTTCACACTAACCTCGAACCCTAGATACATAGCCAGGGCTAGCCGCCGCCGTCTCCGCTGAAATCGTAACTGTCGCTGGAGAAGAAGTATGTGTGCCGCTAGATCTTAATAGTCGCCTTTAAGATCTAATGCTACATCGTTAAGATCGGAGAATTGTGCGTGTACAGGTGGACACGTGTCAACCTCCGCGTCGTCGCCATTTATGGCAAAGGAACGAGTCGTAGGAGAATAGATTATGCCTCTTACGAAATCAACTCAAAGCTGAAAGTTAAGATTATACTGTATTATATTAATTACGCAGTTTCTGGCGCTGGGTCTATATAAACTCTGCTCCTGGCGTGGCATTCTCACACATCGATCGAGCACCAGGCACACCACGAGCTAGCTAGCTAGCTAGTGATCGAGCTTCCCCGCAATCGATCGTCCCAATATTTGCTGATCGAATTAAGCTGACTCGCGTAGACAGAAGCAGCTAGGCATGGCCATGGCCAACTATTACCGCGGTTGCCCCAATTACCGCCGTTGCTACGTCGTCCAGCCGGTCAAGAATGTGCAATCGGGTGGAGCTGAGGGTGCAATTAAGGACGTCATCGGGGTGCCCATCCGTTTGGAAAGCATTACCGTTAAAAGTGGCCAGGTCATCGACTCGCTAAAATTTACCTATACCGCTACTGATGGCAAGACGCGCACCCGAGGTCCCTGGGGTGGTCAAGGCGGTTACCCGGGCAATAACGAGGTATTCAAACCTTTGTTTTCCTTCCAATATACATGCATGGTGTACATTATCAAAGACGCCCGTATATTACGTTGGTCCACTTAAGCCCCTAAGCAATACTACTTTAGATCATTTTACTCACCAGCCCGGAATATTTCGCTCGGGTCATTTTAATTACTGCCTAGTGGATTTTATCTCTTTTTTTTCCCACTCCCTGTATAAATTAATTGGCTTTTAAGTTTAAAATTTTGTCATACTATATATAATTTTTTCATGAATTATGATATGTCAACTATTAAACTATTATCTACTGCAATTGACCAGTAAAGATAGTCCAGAAAAATCTTAATGTGTTTTTCTAATATATTAAATGATGACGCCTATAAAATTTGAGCATAAAATAGAAACTATACAACGAGAAACACATAGTAACAAATTTCACTAAGGGTGATTTGAGTCATTATAAATTGTTTGAGGTGTAAAATTAGCTGAAATTTTGTTTGGGGCGGGCCGAATTGATATTCCATTTTCCATTAGTAGGAATAATGTTTGTTGGCCGAAAGACCGGAACATTTTGCCAACATTATTCTATCAACTTTATATATTTTTTTTCAAGAGAGCGAGAAATTTTTAAAAATAATCTGCAATCATATACTTATGTCACGGTAACTAATTAACATTCTTATTCTTTGGATCCGGCACGTACAGATCTATCTTGGCCCCAGAGAGTATGTAAGGGAAGTGTCAGGAACAATCGGTGAATACGAGGGGCAGATTGTTGTTCGGTCGCTGAAGTTTGTCACTAGTAACAATTGTACATATGGACCTTACGGGGATCAAATGAACGAGAACGTGACTCCCTTCTACAGCTTTGGCAAGGTTGTTGGCTTCCATGGCCGTTCTGGCGAGTATCTCAACTCAATCGGCACTTACACGCTCTAAATCATATCCTATCCATACGTACAATTATGTATATGTACATAATATCGATTTGAATAAACTCATAAGGGGCAGAGAACGAGCATGCAGTTAGCTCGCTGGTAGCGTCGCTGGTTGTAGCTAGCGTCGCAGGTGTGTAAAAATAAATTTCGGTCGGGTGCATCGTTCTCATGTGTGGGAGGGCGATGTTCCCATTGCACACCGGTTGGGTGCCTCTTCAAAGGACGTGATCTTCAAGATCGACTCTGTAGTTGTAGTGCTGCTCGTGTACACGTACGGGTGTGTATGATATATATGATCGAGCAGATACTACTGTTGTACCCTGCAGTAAGAGACTAAGAGAGGATTCAGAAAGTTTGTTGACGACCTATTGTAAGTTGTGTAATCTTGTTTCTCTATATACAGAGGATATATATGTGAGTGCTTTTGTTCATGCTTATCGCCGATGGATTCATTAATTCCGCAGCATGCTAGCTACCCAGTGGCATGATGGTTATAATTAAATTTCGTAGCATCAATTACCCTAACGCGCGCCGGGACCCCGCGGCAATGCTATACTCCTATAAAGCAATCTCATAAAATTATATTAGTAACTAAAACAATAAAAAGGTACCTGTCATCGATCAGTAGTTTCGTTGATATATAGAACAATGGAACACCTTTTAAAAGATACTACCTGGCATTAATTATTCCCAATTTTGGTTAATGAAACAATCAGAGGCACATGAAGACATGTGTGTAGATGTAATTCTTAATTACTTGTGAAATCTTGAATTAAATATGTACTACATGAGCATATGGTAGTATAGTACAATAAGATGCCAAAACTCCTCCTATACTGACTATACGAGCAATACTGCCTGCCGGCGTGAGCTTCGATCATTTACTTAGTCACCAATTTCTTTTCTTATAGGAGTAATTTTATAGTTCTTGAGAAGGTACCAAGAGATATCAAAATTTTAGTGTAAAATATGATACCTCCTAATACTTGATTGAGGTATCGAGAGGTACCAAATTTTACACTAAAATTTTGGGGGATTATATTAACCCGGACTCTTCCACACCTACACAAACCATTCATTTATTTAATTAGTCACCAATTTCTTACATATTCCAAACCAAGTGTGTTGGTAGGAAACCACCAATAAGATTAAAAAAACAAACAACATTATTGTTGGTGCAAAATTTACACGTTTTCTTTTTAAACAAAAGGCCAGGTGCCAGCTTTTTATAGAAAGCCAAACATAGATACATAGAGTTTTTGAAAACAAGCAGCACAGGCGCCAGACCTGGGAAGAAAGAGATCAAACTAAGATCAAGTTTAGGGAGGACAACACACGTCCACAGCAGAATAAGCGAAAGACCACTAGCATGCAGATGCAGATCAGCCATCTCTGAGGCAGCAAGGGCAGGAACCACCAACAAAAGGAACACTATCATCCTACACCAGTGCTTTCAGATCTTATTTGAGCCACCGTTAATTTCCGGGGTGTCTCTCACCTATTCATCGATAGTTAGGGTTTCTTCACGCTTTAGAAGAGGTTTCCACTGCAAGAGTTAACAAACAATCTGGAGAGGTTTACCCGCAAAAAAAAAAATCTGGAGAGGTTTGATTAGTGCAAAATTTAAACGTCACACATGAAGGCATGAGATGATTTGCCTCACTCTAGTACATGCATGTCCTAGTACCTCCTATTAGTTCCGGCGGCAACGCACGGTATCCCCTACTCCGGCCAGTTTATAGAAGTTTAGGACAAGAATTGAGATACCAAGCAATAATTAAATAGGTTTCCTATTATCTTTGTTACCTATATTAAATATTTCTGCATGTCACTAGTCCCTCCTAGCCCGCTTAAAACAGTTCAAAATGACAAATTTGATGATGGAGGGAATACCCTATTAGAAAATTCAGTGCAGCCCAGATTCGAAGCCCAAACAGGCCTAAACCGTCCACGGCGTCCCGAGCATCAACTGGCGTACTGACCAGCCCATCACCATATCCTGTCATTAGTCATTACCTGACGTACTAGGAGGGGGCTAATGGCTGCTCCTAGTAGAACAAGGTGTTTCAATCCAACGCATACATGCACATGACAACATACATAAAGCTAATTACTACCTCCATCTCAACATTCTTATTTATAATACATACATGTATTATATTAATTACGCAGTTTCTGGCGCTGGGTCTATATAAACTCTGCTCCTGGCGTGGCATTCTCACACATCGATCGAGCACCAGGCACACCACGAGCTAGCTAGCTAGCTAGCTAGTGATCGAGCTTCCCCGCAATCGATCGTCCCATTAATTTGTCGATCATATCGAAGCTGACTCGTGTAGACAGAAGCAGCTAGGCATGGCCATGGCCAACTATTACCACGGTCGCCCCAACTACCACGGTTGCTACGTCGCCCAGCCGACCAAGAATGTGCAATTCGGTGGAGCCCAAGGTGCAATCAAGGACGTCATCGGGGTGCCAATCCGTTTGGAAAGCATCACCATTAAAAGTGGTCAGGTCATCGACTCGCTCCAATTTACCTACACCGCCGCTGATGGCAGGACGCGCACCCGAGGTCCCTGGGGTGGTCAAGGCGGTTACCCGGGCAGTCACGAGGTACGATTCATATTCTAAACCTTTTATTTTCTGGCCAATACTGTACATTATGAAGAACCCTCGATCGTCTATTGTGTTGCTTCACTTAACCCCCTAAATAATACTCCCTCCGTATTTTAATATATTACGTTTTTAACACTAATTTTAATGTTAAAAACGTCATATATTAATGACCGGAGGGAGTATTTAAAGATCATTTTACTCACTGGCCCGAATTATTTTCATTAATTCACCCTGTGTAAATTGGGCTTTAAGTTAAATTTAATACTCTATATTAAAAATACATTACAAATATATAACGAATAATGATATGACAACTATTAAACTATTATCTACTGCAATTGACCGATAAAGATATATAGTCGGGAAAAATCTTAACATATTTTTCTAATATATTAATTGACAAGTCCTATAAATTAATCAACTTGAGCATAAAATAGAAACTATACAAATATTTTGGGGAGTAGAATTAGCTGAAACTTTGCTTGGGGCAGGCCGAATTGATATTCCATTTTCCATTCTCATTAATAATATTTGTTGGCCAAAAGACCAGAACAATATTTGCTTCCATTATGCTACCAACTTTATTATTTTTCAAGAGAGCAAGAAATTTAAAAATTTTCTTCCACTCTCATTTGAGAGTGCGAATACAAGGAGGTATTTTGTGTTTGGGAAAGTTCTAAGAAAAAAGGATTTTGAATCCTCCTTTTTCTTTTTCCCTTAGAAAAATGACTTAGAGCGCGCAAGGCAAGAATTTACGATTTCATATTCTTGTTACTAGATTTTCTATAGGAATAAGAAGAAATCGCAACTCCTTTCCGCTACACATAAAAATTGATTTCGAAAGTTAATTTTTCTTTTTAATTCTTTTTTTTCAGAATACTATTTTTGTTCTTACACCCATGCAATAGAGAGCGAGTGGGAAAAGAGAGGTTCCTTTTTTTCATTTTTGCCTTAAAAGAAAATCTACAATCATACATATGTTGCGATAACTAACATTCTCAATTTTTCTTTGGATCCGGCATGCATGTACAGATCTGTCTTGGCCCCAGAGAGTATGTAATGGAAGTGTCAGGAACAATCGGTGAATACGAGGGGCAGATTGTTGTTCGGTCGCTTATGTTTGTCACTAGTAACAATTGCACATATGGACCTTACGGGGATCAGATGAATCAGAACGTGACTCCCTTCCGCAGCTTTGGTGGCAAGGTCGTTGGCTTCCATGGCCGTTGCGGCGAGTATCTCAACTCAATCGGCACTTACACGCTCTAATTAAATCCTATACTATCCTATCGATACGTACGTACGTACGTATAATCTATAATTATGTACATAACTACATATATATATCGGTTTGCATAAACCGGCCCATAAGGGGCCTAGCCCGCGGCTCAGAGCAGGTGGTCTCACTATCATCTACAATAAAATAAATTTGGGGTGCCTCGTTCTCATATGTACCTGTGGGAGGAAGCTACCATAGAAACACTAATATATTAGCACATACTACTCTTGTACCCCCAGTAAAGGCCGGGCCCTTTGATGACTAGCATCTATATTATAAGTTGTAATCTTGTTTCTCTCTATAATTAAATGCAAGTGCTATTGTTCATGTTTATCACCGATGGATTCATTCCTTATCATGCGAGCTGGGTACCATGTGACATGATGGTTATAATTAACTTTCCTAGCATCAATTACCGACTGTAACAACTAGCAAGGAACCCACGGCGGGCGCTATATTAAAGAATCTCATAGAATTATAATACTTCAGGCCGTTTGTGATGTAAAATGTTTGACTTTTTATAAAGCCAGACATATATATCTATGTTTGACTAAAATTATAGAAAATGTAGTGATGTTTATAACATATAATTAGTTTTATCAAATCAAACATTAAATAAATATATTTTTCTAGCATATGCATTTTGTGTTGAAAATATTGTTATGTTTGTCTATAACATAGATGAAACTTAAGTAAAGTTTAACTTTGAAAAAAGTCAAAACGTATTACATTATAATAATAGGGGGATAATAACTGCTGAATGGGAGTACCTGTCATCGATCCGTTTCAGTGATAGAACAATCAAACACTTCTAAAGATATTTACCTATTGGCATCATTCCCAATTTTGGTTAATAAAACAATCAGAGGTACTTGAAGACATGTGTAGATGTAATTCTCATTTATGAAATCTTGAATTAAATATGTACTACATGAGCACATGCTAGTATGGTACAATTAGATGCCAAAACTAGGACATGGTCCTTCTATAGAAGCAATGCAGCCAGTGTGAGCTTTAATTACTTGGGTGGTGTTTGAATCAGGATTAAATTTTAGTCCATGTCACATCAAATGTTTGCATGCTTAAGAGTATTAAATATAGACTTTTAATAAAAACTAATTACATAAATGTGAGCTAATTCACGAGACAAACTTTTTAAGCCTAATTATTATATAATTTGTGCGTGTTTACTATAACATCACATAGGCTAATCATGGATTTATTATGCTCAATAAATTCGTCTCTCGAATTATTCCAAAGTTATGGAATGGATTTTATCATTAATCTATGCTTAATATTTTTAATTAGTCTAAACATTCAATGTGACAGGGACTAAATTTTTTTTTTCCTATCCAAACACCACCTTGGTCATCAATTTAATTTCTTGCATGTTCCAAACCAAGTGTCATGGTAGGAAACCACCAATTAAGAAGATACAAAACAAAACAGGCAACATCCTGCGGACTTCAAATTTCAACTTTCCACTATTATAATGATACCTAATCCAATATTATATAGAAACTGACCGCTCACCATTGCTCATGCAATTTAATTATTTCGTATGGTCTTTCGTTCTGGAAAATTGAATGTTGACAATCTGACAGGGCCACGTCATGTATGTTGAAAGTATAACCACATAATGATAATTTAATCTATTACATAAATAAATCATGAATACACAGGAATTAATCATAGTATCCAGATTTAATCCAAACATGTATACAAAAGAACTACACACGACACACGAGACACACGAATAGTATCCAGATTTAATACAGTAAGAAGCAAATATACAATGTTGATCCATTGCTATCAGGCTAACTTTTCTTTCTTGCGAGACAGGAGGAAGACGATGACGACGACGGAAACGAGCTTGCCTACGGCCCATGGGCCGGGCAATCATACGCGTTAGAAAGCCCACCAGGGAAAGCTCAAAAAAGCCCATGCAGCCAGCAGCCGATAGGCCCTTGGCCCATGGCTTCGGCAGTAAAGTCCGAAAGCCCACCAGGGAAAGTTCACAAAGCCCATGCAGCCAGTAGCCGATAGGCCCTAGGCCCATGGCTTCGGTAGTAAAGTCCAAATGGGGTGGCTTTGTACATACACATGGTTTATTCTACTCACTGTACGCTAGTAGTAATCTGTTAGCTAAAAATATTTTGATAACGAATAAATTAATAATATACAACCTCATCAATTTTTGGCGACATTGATATGTCTGCCTTACATGAAGGTAATTTTGGCCTCAACGCAAACACTAACCCCACTAGCTAGCCAAAATGCGCTACCAAAACATGTATGTCAATGCCAAAATTAGAGACCTGGCCAATAATACTAGTATAGTAATTAAGAGGAGCACTAATCAATCTAAAACATGACTGATTTGATTAACAAAACTAATGGATGAAGTAGCTAATTATTCAATTTGTCGACATCATCCTTTGAGTGCTGGCAGTCCCTTTTAGACGGTGAATGCAATTTGGAGATGGATCCATCCGGCCTTCTTTCTATCTCCTCACAAGGGACGAAATCTGACTCAAACTTGAAAACATTTTGGATGCACTTGTTGTGGCGTACTGGAGCTTCCGCTATCTTAATCCCCCTCACAAAATCATACCTGCAAATCAAATCATATTAAGCAAACATATAAAAATGGAGCATATAACCAACCAACATTGCTACTTAACTATATAATTACATTGCAAAATAAGTAATTAAATACTATATATGTGCATGTAAAAACATAAGAAGAAGCAATTAGTCAAGTATAGATCTATCAGATTAATACTTTATTACCAGAGCACAGTGTAGACGCCACTGAAGATGGCAATGTGAGAAGTGTAGAGATCTCTCAGTATCAGTGAATTCCCTTCCTCCATTGCCAGCCTCGTCAAGCTCGCCGTCATCTTCTTCTCCCACTTCTGTCGACTATAGTCAACGAGCACCCAAATCTCCACCTCGTCGTCGTCGCCGGCCACCACAAGGCAAAGCTTCCCCTCCACCGCCGTCAACTTCTTCCTCGCCGCCGTCCAACTCTTCTCCTTCTCCACCGCCTCCGCCGGCAGCGCGATGAGCCGCCACGTGTCGTTCCCCATGTCGAACGCGAATATGTCTTCCTCGCCGCCGCGGTGGTCCGGCCAACGGAGCCAGTGCATCACGGCGCCGTGGGCCCTCACCGGCGGCGAGGTCGTCTCCACCATCGACTCCGGCCGCACCGCCACGTCGGACCGCCGCCGCCACGCGTTCCGCCGCGAGTCGAACACCTCGCACCGGAGGCAGTCTCGCAGCTTCGGGATCGAGAGCCGCACGATCTTGAATTCTTCGCCGGCGGCGGCGGCGCCGGCGACGGCGGGGCGAGCTAGGATTGCGGCGGCGGCGGTGCGGTAGCGAGTTCTCGGGTTGGGGATCGCGCGCCACTGCCTCGTCGCCGACTTGCAGACGTAGTAGCTGACGTCAGCAGCAGCGGTGGAGCAGAGGAGGAGGCCGCGGTGGGGAGAGACGGCGTCGATTTGGATGCTCGCCGTCGGCGACGTCGAGGAGGGGAGGAAATCGAGGGAGATGGTGATTGGGGATGATGGGTGGATAATGGAGACGAAGGTGGAGTGGTGGCGGTTGCGGGAGATGGAGTGGACGAGGTAGCCGGAGAAGAATGCGCCGTCGTCGTCGGCGGCGGCGGAGGTGGAGCGGCGAGAACGCCGGGTCGTAGGTAAGGCGGCGCCACCGCGTGGAGACATTGCGGCAGGCGGCGATGTCGGCGAGGGAGACGCGTGTCAGAATCTCGAATATGACGATGAAAGCGGCATTGTGTGAAGTGTGAACTGTGAAGAGATCTACGGATGAAAGGAGTAGAAATAGATGTCAGCAAGCATGTCAGTAAGTACAGTAATGAGAGAGGTAACGTCGCAGCCAAGTAAGCTGACGGCCGGTCCACCCTGGGTGCTGCATTGCTGCACAAGAAATTACTCTTTTATTATGAATTAACGTTCATTTAACTTGGCTATGGCCTATGGCCTAGTCTGTCCAGGTTTGCTTGGTTGAAATTTGGCACAGCAAATTTAACTGATTTTTCGTTCAAATACTAGTGTGATATAAAAAGAATTAGGAAATGGGACTACCTAGCCATTGTTCCACGGTTTTTTCACCCCAAAAAATAGACGAATTTTAGGCCCCCGCGATCTAGGATCGACAAACCATTGCTATATTTGGCATTATGCATGTCCAGATTTGCTTTGTTCTCATTTAGGAGTAGTAAACATGTATTTGACTCTATGTCAATTAAAAAACACTGGCCGAGTTAGAGAATATATTTGTATGGGAGCAGATATTCCTAAGTCGTCATCGATATGTAGGCTTCAGTATGGCTCATATGTAAGTGACCACATCTCTCTAATTTTACTTAAGAGAATTTTCTCTGTTAGTGTAGATGATTGAGTGCCAAGTGTGGCTGTTGTGTGTAGTGATATATATGTGTCAATCCTGGCCGTATTTCTTCGTCCCAAAGCTGATACATTTGATAATAAAAGAAATTACAAATAAAATAAATAAAAATTCTATAAATTTTTGAATAAGACGAATAGTCAAACGCTGTAACACAGAAACCTAAAACGACTGCTATTTTTGGGACAGAGGTGGTAAGAGAAAGCAAAGCAGCGGTCATGTCAAATTGTTAATAGTCAGGACTCGGGACGACTCCTAGTGACCTATTCCAGTGATGTTTCGTAGGAGTAGCGGTCCAGCCGGCCAATACTTGACTGGAACGAATTCAATTCCGGTCTTTGGAGTACGTGGGAAGTGTTGCCCAAGAAATCTACCATGCTCATTGGCCTATTGAATTTTTTGCGAACCATTTAGGGCTCTTTTGATTGGTGCGATAGAAAAAAAAAAGTAAATTTCACAAAACTACAAGGATTTTGTATCATCTATCACAAAACTATAGATTTAAAAACTTGTATCACAAAACTATAGATTTAGTGTCTTCGTCTATCATAACACTACAGATTTAAGAACTTACTTCACAGAACTACAGATTTAATATCTCCATTATCCCAAAACTACATATTTTGTGCCTTTATTATCACAAAACTACAAGTTTAGTGTTTTCATTATCACAAAACTATAGGTTTAAGCAATGTTAAAACATGTAGTTTTGTGATAATGTATTGCTAAAACCTGTAGTTTTGTAATAATTGAGACATTAAACTTATAGTTTTATAATAATAGAGACACTAAATCTGTAGTATTGTGAAATAAGCTCTTAAATCTGTAGTTTTGTGATACATAAAGACATTAAATCCGTAGTTTTGTGATAGATTGTGCAAAATGCTTGTAGTTTTGTAAAATTTACTTAAAAAAATATAGAAATAGAAATGACATAGAAATCCCACCGGAATGTAATTGTAATACAGAGGAATGCAAAACGTAGAAAAATTTCAAAAGTTGTTGTTTAATAGGGTATATAAATTTCATAGGAAAAAATGTTAAAAAGTGCATAACACTAATCATATTAGTTTCATTTGCAAATCACAGTGCATGTTATGTTCTAAAACAATTGCATTGATGCATTGATTTATCATCTACCTCGATCCTACGCATGCTTGATGAAAAAAAAAGGTTGGAGTGGATGTTTTGTTTCCTACATTTTCCCCATGAAATGAGCTATAGAGAAAATTTTCCTCTAACTTATATGTGATGCATTCCTATGAATCAAAGGGCACTATAGTGTTAAGGTCCCCATTAAAACAAAGGAAACCTATAGGAATTGTGGAGGATTTGTTTTCTATAGAAAATAATCCTACGAAGCCCTTTGATTTAAAGGATTGATTCCTATCAATTTCTTTGAAATTTCTATGGATTGGGCTATTCTAGAGGAATTTTGAAGGAAAGAAAGCATGAGGTCTTACCTCATTTTTACCTTTCATGTGTCCTAATTTCTCTGTGTTTTCCTGTGTGTTTATCAAACGATTGTTTTGAAGTTTTTCATGCGTTTTGAAATCTTATAGGAATTAAATAAGTATGGTATTCTATTCCTATGTTTTTCCTATTCCTGTGTTTTACAATCCTGCGTTTTAAAGAGGGCCTAAATCCTATAGGAAACATAATCATGCATTTTTTCCATGGAATTCCGTTGAATCAAAGGAGGAGTTAAACTGTTTCTTACAAGTCAAATAACAATATATATTATACTGATAATTCAGAGAAAAGATATCCCCCCAAATCAGCAATCTGCACGGCCCAATATGCTCAGCCCATTGCGGAGTCTAGTAGACCAGGTTTCTCGACCTTGCTCGGCCCAAAAAAATGCTTTCCTGACTTTTTCTCGAGGTATCTATCCATCCATCTATCGTTGTTAGGGCAGTGGAAGAAGAAATTGTGGCTTGAATGCTTGAGATACATTCGTGTGTTCTTGAGTTACCTGTCCTTGGCATGCGAGGTGGACTGGGCTTTGAGCGCGATATCGTCATGAGTTTGATGTGTGCTAACCGATCGAGACGCCCTGAAACCGTGCTCTCACTGACGGTTCAGAGTTGGTTTCAGGTTAACCTCAGCATGGGGAATTTCATCATTACTTGCAAACGATCGATATTAATTCTTCTAGATTAGGTGTGGAAATAGTAGATCATATCATTGAAATTTCTCATGCTGGTAATTGACACTTCTATTAACAGCCAATTTTAGTTAGACCAGGTTTCTGTTCCTGTCACATCTTATCTGAATCAGCAGTGGTATTTCGTTACTGCTTTCCTTTTCTGAATCAGTGATGCTTCTTATGTAGGAAAAACCGAATTTGTTGAGAGATTTGCAAAGATCACCTCTATCAATGCAGGAGTAGGAACTCAGGCGATGGCCACTGGCCGACACAAATGGCCGGCCACCCTGAAGCATCATAAATGGAAGCAGAGATCAGGGCTTTACAGGGCATTTTCTTCAGGTGTGTGCTAGCTAAGCACTAGGTTTCACTTATCAAAGCAGCTCCAGTATTCTCCTTTTCATTGTCATTGATGAGCATAATCCACATCTTGTGCCTATGCAGCCCCCAATTTGCCTTCAGCACATTCAGAATTTCTTCTGCCTCTTACAGAATTTCTTCAGAGACCCTTCCATTGCAGTTACAGATCAGAATGATTGTATTATATCTGTCAGACCATCACTGAAGTGATTCAGTTTATATCTGAACTGATTCTTATCCCCTCTAAAGACTACTACATGTAGTAAACAAGAGACAGAATCTCAGATTGAGCTACTTGCCGTGCGTCTTTCTCAAACTTTCAGAAAAAGAAAGGAGCTCACATGTATCACAACAACAGTACCAGATCAGAATATCAGATCATATGCTCTTCTCATTGAAATTCAAAGCAGTGCATCTGGAGTCCACATTGATCGGGACACCAAAAAAAATACGCACAGCAAAGAATGAATAACTCGAATAGCAAGGTTTCTGAAAGGCAAATAAAGCAAAGCAAAGCAAACACTAGCTGAGCAGCAACTACAACTCCCAAACTTGAGGTTGAGGAATGCCTGCATTCTCTATCCACAAACAAAAAGGCCTAAGAATGTGCTCTCCACGTCTCCCCCTTTTGATCCCAAAACCAATTTGGATCACTACTACTACCGATCAAGAATCCTTCTCACTTGCTAGCTCAATAATACAGGATGCTCCTGCTGGGAAAGCAGGATCACCACTGCAATTGCAAAGATAGCTTGAAAAACTACAGACACCAGCCATGATGCCGTTATCATCGTCCCGGCACCACTGCTGGCCTTCAAGCTCGCCAGCCATACGTCGTCTTCCAGCTGCTCGTGGCTCGGTCTGCGCGACCCGTTCTTTGAATTCCCACTGCAAACATATAAAAACAAAAAACAGTTAATCAACCAGAACGAGATGATGGGATTCCTATGTGGGGTTGCAATTGCAAGTTCCATGCCTACTAGGAGATGGCAACTTTCCAGTCAAGGCCAGCTTAGCTGCAATGCAAGGTAAGCGGGAACAAGCAAAGGCAAAAAGATTGCTCCTTTTCTTAGCTCCGAGCCTGACTCTATCACATCCTCTGTGCACTTTCCCCAATTCATGTTCCACTTCAAAATCTGTCAAATCTTCACTCCATAAACTTCCCCAATTCATGTTCCACATCAAAATCTAAACTTTTTAACCGAAATCTAAACATAATCAATCCACATGAACTTTCCCAATTCATGTTCCACATCAAAGTCCAAATTCCTAATCAAAATCTCAATGTATTGATCGATTCACTATGATTGATTCCATTCCATCACAATCCCATTTGTGTACATACCTGGATGGACTAGATCGAGGGCAGAAGGTGATGGTATAATCGGTGTGATTGCAGGTGAAGGTGGAGGTGGCATCATCATAAGCGTAGCTATACGATTTGGGGCAAGCCGATTTGAACAGCTGCGAGTACTGCGAAGGATGGCAAGTATCCGGATTCCCATAGGCGCCATTGCAGCAGTAATCCGGCCGGCCAAACGCCTCGCAGGCGCTCCGGCAAGCGCGGCCGTCGCCGGCGCGGAGCTCGGAGGGGCACCGCTCGTTGAGATCGACGAGGCAGCCGGTGTCAGGGCAGTCGGCGACGGCGGCCTGGACGAGCATGGGGAGATTGTAGCCGTCGACGAGGCTGACGTCATAGAAATCCTTGCCGTCGGCGCCGTCGAGTGTGAACTCGGCGAGAGTCGCCGGCGGTGTGGCGCCGGCGCCGTGGCACTCGATCTCGCCGGAGCCGCAGTCGCCGGTGGCGCAGGAGCCCTTGCCGGAGGAGGAGAAGTCGCAGCCGGATCGGCCCCAGAAGCGGCCGGACCACCCCGGCGGCGCGTAGATGGAGCGGGAGGATCCCGGCGAGAGGGCGAATCCGGTGGTCTCCAGCGGCGGCGTGCCGGAGCCGGAGAGGAGACCCGGCCATACCGTGTCGGCGCATCGGTTGGTGAAGGTGAAGGTGATTGCGTCCACGCCGGCCCAGCCTGCAAAATCCCCCAATCCCCAAAAAAAATGGAATTTTTTACCTCCGAATCGAGAGCTGCAGTAACAAATCCAGCAATGGAGTGAGTGAGTGGGGGAAAGAAGTGACCTTGGAAGAAGGAGAGGAGGAGGACGGCGAGTGAGGTCGGAGAGGTGAGCAGCAGCAGCGACATCCGCAGCTGGAAATAAGCCATCTTGAATTCGAATTCAAATTCGAATCAAGAAGGATGCACTCGATCGAGCTGAGCTTAACAGTATGCTTGCTTTCTTTTCTTGGGCGATCTGGACTCTGGTATTTGACAGATTGGGGAAGGTGAGCTCGCTCGCTCGCTTAAATCGTGGCGGCGAAGAGATGGCCGTGAAAAAAGGCGGCGGCGGCGGAGGAGGAGGAGACGGGGGAGTGGGCACGATCGCGGCAGCAGCGGCCCATGACCCCCACTCTCTCCGTCCGCTTAGCTAGCACTAGCACCAGCAGCTTCTGCGGCTGCGTGGCCGTGTAAACCTCTCGTGATCGCGGTTGCCGGCTTTATAGCCCAAGGCCGTTGCTGGCAGTCAGTGACTCATCTTCAGTGGCCGCGATGCTTTTCTTGCGTTGATTGTTTTGCTCGAATCATCAAAAGAAAGAAAAGAAATCGAAGGTCTATGTCATATCCAATTATATAAATGAGAGCTAGTTTATGAGAAATTTTTAAGCCTAATTAATCTATATTTAGCAAATGTTTACTATAGCATCACATAGACTAATCATCGATTAATTAGGCTGAATAGTTTTGTCTCGTGAATTAGTCCAGGGTTATAAACATCCGATGTGACAGGTACTAAAATTTTAGCCCCTGATCCGAACATTCTAATGTCAAACTCTAAATTGGAATACATATCTAGTAGTACTGTTCTGGTAGAGTACTCCCTCCCTCCGTAAATATAGAGGATGATTTTTTTAAGAAAGATTAAGAATAAATAAGATAGACTAAAATACCCCTGTGGTGGTGGAGGTGGGGGTAATATGGAAAGAAATTTGAAAGAGAATTAATTAATGTGACTATTAGTACTATTAAATATTCTATATTTGAGGATAAATTTGAATTCAAAATCCTCTGCATACGAGGATGGAGGAGTAATGTTTTGAATTGGTTTGTGGAAATAGACTTAAAGTAGTGCAACTGGCTGGTAATTTCATTTTGGCACGTACTCCTGCTGGTTGGCTGCCTGCTTGATTCTAGCGCTGAGAGCAGCTGAGCGCGACAAAAATTTGTTCTTTTGTTTGTTGGTAAGCGAGGCCTGCTAATTACTCCCGTTTTTAGCTTGTCACGGTGTGGGTACGGTGCTTGGACGGTCTGTATCGGCTCAACAGCAATCATCGATCTCCGCTTTTGCGGCACAAAACGATAGTAGGAGAAAGGGATGGCATGCATTCTGCAGTCGGAATTCTCAGTCCCAAACAATCCAAAGTTATGTATTATCAGGTCAACACTGAATTTATAATCACCTGGCTGACATGACCCGGGTGCCGGATCGATCAATGTTCAGTGAAATGGTGAAAAACGGCTTGTTGTTAGGTTCTTTGAAGGTTGACGTGTCACTTCCTTTCATGATTTTGTCGCCATATAATTCAGTCATACTACTGCTTTCTTCAGGTCATACGCTCATACTGTAGATGTACATGCAGTATGTATATCATTATATGTATCGGTGTAGCAGCAGTATGTAGATTGGAGTATTTTTTAGAGGGGCAGTATGTAGATTCAGATGCCTGTATGACTCTGCGTGTAGGCTAGCTCGTAGCTGTCGACGAATTCTTCGCACGTAAGCAAACAACCGACTGAAGAATGACTGATCACGCAGCAGTGTAGCACTACCATTCATACATCTCGAGTGGAGTAATGAGTAATCAAGAGATTCATTAGGCACTAAGTCTTCAGAAAAAGGGTGAGAGATTAGGCACTTGCCACCGCTACTCACTCTCAGCTTCTACCTTTCTGAATTAACACCACTTTCCACATGATAACCTTGTTTGTCCCTCTTCTTTCCAAAAAGGAATAAAGAGATAGATCAGTAGATCAGATGAAGAGATCACTAGCCTGCATGAACGTTGTTGACCTATTTTTTCCCCTTCTCTTCTGAACCCAAGCAGGTTTATTGTTCAGAAGCTACCAGTCATTCAGTCAAAAATGTAACAAAAGAGAGGTTTTTATTAATTGTTCAGACAAGTTGAGAGTTTCAGACATCGCATTGCGAAGTCAAGCTGCTATCAGTTTCAGCCGACGTGCAATCTACACGCTGCCGAATCGGCATCGATGTGACGGCCGGCCATCAGGCCACATGGCCATCTCATGTTGGTCGGTCGGTCCATCGATCGACCAGCCTGCAATTGCTGCTGCCCCTTGTGCTTCTTTTTTCTTTCTTTCTCTGTGCATTCTGCTTTGATCTGCTTCAGTTACCATGTGGTTATACGTCACTGTTTGGGTTCAGCTAATGTTGGTCGATCTGAAAGCAACTGCTACTGATCATCTGATCGAGATAATTTAACTCTCATCGGCTAGAATATCCCTTCCCTGACCATCTAATCCTGATGAACAATGGTATCTGCCTACACTGCTTTCGTCGTTGATCTGATAATCTTTCACGCTTATTGCTACCTCAAAAAGAAAGCAAAAGTCAGTTTGCAAAGCCTGGCTGCTAACAAGTGACATCTGCTAATAGCTTTCAGTAAAGGGAAGCCCACGTTTAACGTTTTTATTTGGCTGCGTCATATCGTACGATTCATCACACTAGCTGTAGTAATCCTTGCGAGATTTCACACTTGAGACATATACTAGAACCGGCGATCAGAATCTGAACATGGATTCCTGACTTCCTGTAGATTCAGAATCTTGATCCATGATAAGATAGGACCATGCAAGTTGCAATGCGGATAAGATACGCCTTCTGAGCTTCAGATTCGAGTTGCTCTTTTATCAAGCTCAGGCACAGGTTAGTGAATCTTGTCAAAACTTTAAACAGATCATCACAGCCTTTTGTCCACTAGATTAGAATCTGACCAAACCATCTGTGATCAATCAGCCTTACAGAATAGCAACTGCACTCTACTAATAGAAAGATAACCGAGCGCTTTTCAAATTCTGCAATGTCACATTCTTGCACCACAAGAAAGAGGAAAACCCATTCAAAATGAAAATCACTGAACTTGATACAATGAATGGATTCGAAATTAACTGGATTCACACAGCGAAAGTCAGCAGCGACATACATGTATGCGCATGTGTTGGGCCGCATGTTCCTGGTCCACCTCGAGTAAGTAGATGAAAACCATGTAAAATCTGGGCTGATTGCTAAGTGAACCATCTTTCTCATGGACCTAACATGAACTTTCTCAAGTTAGCAGGTTCCTTCTTATTTTCTTTGTTATATACTACTAGTATCTAGTGTTGCATAACATCCTTTGTTCTTGGCCTTCTAGAAACCTTAATTTTCACTGGATTGTGTACATCCCAAATAGAAAAGGAGTGATGGAGAATTTGCTGACCAACTATCCATGCTGCCTTCACAAATGTTGTGCAAGCACTGAACAGCAGCCGGCCAGCTAGAATACCTGCCTGGTAAGTTTGAAGGAGTTTTTTTATATATAGAAATTTTTAATATTTGAAAGGAGGCCTGCCTGGTAAGTTTAAGGGGAATTAACTATTTGCCATTATATCAAAAAGCTAGTTTCAAATGCCATTCTCTCATTTTTTTCGTTGTCATTATCCACTTGCATCCACTTGTTAGCCTCTTTTTTTTATGAAAACTTGTCAGCCTCTAAGTGTCGGCTCCTCAAAAAGCAAACGGAAAAAAAGCTATGAGACTGACATTCGGGCCCCAATGACAAATGAGAACGAAAATACAGAAAGTGGCATTTGGGAGCTGGATAAGTGCCTATATTAATTGCATTACTTTGAACTATTTCCTTCCATATATGACACTCCATAGGAAGTAATGGTCACAAAAATTGATCTCTATTTATCAACAATGCGAATTCCACATGTCCACTTTGTTGTGAAATACAACTTCTAGCTTTTGTTTGCAACCCTTGTGTATATCAACATCTGTGCCTGTCTTGGTGATAATCTTGCTGAAAATAAAGATGATTTTATTCACACGGAACTCTCCTACTCTATAGTAGTGTTCCTCTAATTTAGTGTTGTATCTACATTGTCCTTTCTAGTGAGTATTTAGAATAGAGGTGTCCATGTCAGATGTCATACCACTCAGGTTCTCACACAGTAAAACTAGTATAGCTAATGCTTTTTCAAAAAAAAAAAAAAGTATAGCTAATGCTCACATACGGTGCACTAGCCAATCATATAAGTTGCGCAAAAACTATGTCATCTTAGCATCCAAATTAGTCAAAGAAACTAATTACTCAGCATTAACCAACCTGCTACAAAGGTAAACCATCTTCTGTGACAAACAAAATTGCATTATGAACCCAAACAATGGAGCTATTTATACACTAAACACAGGTAAACAATGGAGTTCCTGTCAGTTAGTGGCTACTTGCCTAGTACTTCGACAAACCAGAGGCGTCAAATGGAACAATTTGCTACTGTTGCGGACATTGCATCAGTATCTGCCATGGATACAAGGCAAGATGATAACTACACGTCACAATGTCAGCGTCAGATTTTAAAGGATGTATAAGAACAAATGTCAAACATGATAGTGCCAAGTGCCAGCCATCTAAGAATTGTATGAGAGTTAGTCATAAATATTTCAAGTACTGTGTATGGACCTCATACAAGCAAGAAAGTTCAAGTGCAAAATTACAGACAATTTTTTATGCATACAGGTAATAAGGTTTATCTGGTCAAGTACAACAGAATAAAAAAAAAATCCAGGTATCAAATTTGAGAACTTCAGTAAATGATTAAACCTTTTAATATACATCAAGTATCAGGGCGAAATGATGGTACAAGATGCTATACTCAAAAAGCCAAAGCTATACATTTAACCAGGATATATACGTCAACAACGAACACCAACTTCTACAAAATGAAACCATTTGATGCCCGGCACAAAATCAAACAAACTGATTGCATCAACAATTTCAAGTCAACCAGATGCAATGTAACAACAAAAAAAAAACACCTGAATATATATACAGTAATCATCAGCTGGTTGATGCAACAACAACGACGAAGAAGAAGCCAGCCATCTTGTTGTATCAATCATATATCCTACATTAATTGCCTCTGAATATCTTTCTGCATATGTATATCAAAAATCAACCATATGAATTCGATCAGTAATAACCCTTCGCTCCTCTGGATTGGTAGAGCTCCATCCTAATCTTGGCCTCAGGCAACAAGTTCTCGATCAATGGATCTTGCACCATGGCCGTTTGCTTCGATGCCCACTCGAGCAATGTCAGAATCTCAGCCTGAGCGAGCTCCTCATTGTCAGGGACATTGTGAGCAATGTAACAGACAAGCAGCAACGCTGCAATCTGCACTGCTTGTTCAGCAAAGTAGACGAGCTGAACAAGATGCTTAGCTCCTCCATGGTGGATAATCGCTTTTGAATGATCGACATGGAGGTAATTCTCCGTGCAGGCGAACTTAGTGAGCGCCACGGCTGCTTCACGGCTGACGTCAGCTTCCCTCTCGTCGAGGAGATTCACCAATGGGCCAATGATTCGTGTCTCTGTTGCTCGGAATGTTCTAGAAAGGCAGCCGAGTGAAATTATGCAAGGGATGAGGAGTTCGTCGTAATCTGCCTTGTGGACGACACGGAGGAGCTGATCGACGACGGCGCGTGCGGCCGGCGATGTCGGCTTGAACGCCGATCGCCGGAGATCGGCGTTCTGCTCGGCGACGAGGCAGATCTCCATGAGCGCCATGGCTGAATTGTACTGAACATCGTCGACGCCCTTCTCGAGGAGCACGGAGAGGCAGAGGAGAGCTCTCGATTCTGTGATGTTCTTGCACACCGCCGCGTTCCCCATTGCTAGCTGCCACAACGCCTTCGCCGCGTTCGCCTTCAGGTAAGCCTTCGTCTCCGCATCCTCGAATTCTCGAGCTTTCGTGCTCGTCCCTGACAGCGACGCATTGTGCTGCTTCGTCCCCGCCACCGTGACAGTCGAGCTCGCCGCGGCGGCGCCGGCGTTTGGCTTGGCGGCGCCGGCGACGACCTGGTCAACGGCGGCGTCGAGCGCGTCGTGATGATGCGACGAGGAAGACGAGGAAGACGCGATATTGGGGACATTGGCATTGGAATTGACATTGGAATTGGAATTGTTCATCTTCTTGTTGTCCATGAGGACGGCGTGGATGGACATCTTGGACGCGACGGCGTACTTGGAATGCTCCTGAACCGTCTCGAATGCGAGATGCGACACGAGTAGCCGAATCACATTGCTCTGCAGGAAGGCGTCCTGGCATTTGGGATGGTTCGTGGCGAGCTCCGACACGGCCCAAGCAACCATCCCCTGCACCTTCATCGGCGCATCCTTCAAAATCTTGGCGAACGCCGTGCAAACTCCGGCGAGCACCATCAATTCGACACACTCAGGATCCCTCCCAAGAAGACCAATCGCAAGCGCCGCCGTCTCCTGCCCTTCCGATGAACCTTCCTTTATCAGCCTCAACAATGGCGGAACACCATCCTCCTCAATAATCAACCTCCCATACCGATCATTATCACGAGCAAGTGACACAATACTCGCGGCAGCATCAGCACGGGCGTCATGATTACCAGTATAAAGCACGGCGATCTGCTCCCAGATCAAGAAAAGAATCGGCTCGTTCTGGGCAATTGGGGGAAGGCCGATGTGATCGTCGTCAAGATCGTCGTTGTTGTTGTAATTGGAGACGCGGAGAATCCATGAGAGGTCGCCGAGGGAGTTGTCGAGCTGGTTGGAGGTTTTCTTGAATGAACCGGCTGGGATGATGGTGAAGAGGCGGCGGAGGAGGCCATGGCCGCGGCAGCGGTCGAGGAGGGCGGCGGCCTTGTCGAGAGCTTTGCCGGTGTCGTCGAGGATGCGGCGGGCTGGGCGCTCGTAGAGGTCGGCGCGGGCGGCTTGACGGAGGAGAGTGGCGAGACGCTCGACCTTGGATTTGAGGTCGAGGCATTCTTGACGGCATGTTTGGGCTTCTTCTGCCCACTTTATCACCTGCTCCGCTAGCTGGATCGGCCGCGCCAAGATCGCCTTCAGGTCGTCCATTTATCTATCCCTAACCTCGCCGGCGCCGGCGATGATCAAGAATGGCGGCGGCGAGAGTGCGTGCGGGAGGAGAAACCGGCGGTGGTTCTCCTCCGGCAACGGCGACGGCGGCGGAGGGATGGATGGCTAATTGGGGATTGGAGGGGAGCGGCATGTGAGGAGCGGGATGTGAGGCCCTTGGGCTGCCATTGTTGCCATGGGTGGGAAGGAAAGGGGGAAGACGAGGGGACGACCGCCTTTTGGGGTCAAATTGGATGCTGTTGGATAGGGCGACTGCTCTTGCCATCTGCCCAAAATGTTCCGGCTTCTGCACGATTAAAACTGCTAATAAAAATTATCTTCCACTTTCTCCTGCATTCTCTCTGCCTGCACGGCTACCTATTGCATGCAAAGATGCAATGTTTTTTTTCTTTGCTAGCTTATAAAACTTTTTTTTTCGTGCTGAACTCTTTGTCTAGTATACTATCCGACTGATTACACGGCTGTATTAAACCTCTACAATAAAATCTTGTACGATTATATTCTCATGGAAAAAATCTTTGTTTTAGCGTTAATTTTTTTTATGTGCTAGAAGCTCATGTTTCAATTGATTTTCAACTATGTTGTGCATTTTAAGTTTGGATTTGATGAATCTTTTTATATGTTTCGGTCATTGCCACTTTTATGCAATGGTTGGTGTTGTAATCAACTATTTTCTCACTCAAACATTTGATTTTGTATAGTGAAACAACACTCAACTATTTGGAATAAACAAGACATAGTGTTCCGAAAGGAAGAACTAGCGGTAGAGCAATTGGTGCCGCATATATTAGAGGAGAAACAACAATAAAAAATGCTTGGGACAAACAACATGGCTCTTCTCGAGTGGTAGCGGTTCCTCATACCCGGGTGTCGTGAAAAGATTTTTTTTAAGTGTCACATTAAATGTTTGATCGCATGTTGAAAGGAGTTTTTGGACATGAATGAAAAAACTTATTTCATAACTTGCCTGGAAACCGCGAGGCAAATATATTAAACCTAATTAAGCCATCATTAGCACATGTGAGTTACTGTAGCATTTATGGCTAATTATGAACTAATTAGACTTAAAAGATTCATCTCACAAATCTCATGCAAATTGTGCAATTAGTTTTTTTATCAATATTTAATATTATATACATGTGTCGAAAGATCGATGTGATATTTTTGGGCAAAATTTTTTTAAGAAAGCCCAAGTTTGGCGCCTAGGAATACTGCATGTTTCTTCTTTTCGTTCACTCCTGGCCCATATGCTTAGTACAACTTTTCCATACTGATAAATATAAAGCCAGAGCAATCTGGATCTTTTGGGAAAAAAGGTCTTGCCCTTAATCAGCTGCAACTATCCCATTTGTTTATGAACTGATATAAATAATCATTATTGTATTTCCAAATGCAAATTATTATTGCCATAGATGGTAAAATGCTAGAACCCAAAACAACTCCGCTGGCTCCTCTTCAATCAATCAATGTAAAGCTACAAATGGATCTAGTCGATTAACACTCGTCTCTCTCGTTTGCTGCTTTTCTCGTAGGGAACTCATGTCTTTACGTGAGACATTATGACCAACCCATTTATCCTCTTTTATAGTTCCGTGGAAATCAATAGAAACCCCTACGGTATGTGGCAGCATAATTACACATAAACACAATCCTAATCCAGTAATCCGTGTGAGGTATGACCATGCCCACGTTGAAGCACTAGAAATTGCCGAGATGCACAAGTGAAATGGTTACCGTTAGTCTGTTAGCCGTTAGGTCAAAGTTTGTACGATTGTACTCATCGATGATACAGAGATTTTCTGCTTGCCAGCTTCAACTTGCTACTACAGTATTATGAAGAACTGCTTTTATCAATCACACATGCACATGCTGGCAGTTGACAATATCATGAGACGAACTCGAGACTTTTTTTTACAAGTCGTTTTCACCCATCGGGAAAACGATCATGCATGGATGATATGATCTTTCTCTTTAAACAGTCTAAACTACTCTGAACTGAAAAATAAAAGGAAAAAAAATGACTGTCATGTTGACTGGAGCGCCAAGTAGCCTTGCAGCTGATATTGAAAGGAAAATGCTACACTACACACACGTACGGCCCTGTTTATTTTTACTTGGGATTATCATAATCACAATAATCTAAACAAACAAAGAGATTGTTGGGATAGCTTACTATAATCTAAAACCCAGATTATTATAATCTGATAAACTTATCTAAGTGTGCTTTTTTTAAGCTCATTGGTTGATTATTTACCCATCATGTTACTCGCTTCTTATTTTAGACTTACAAACTTAATAATCGAACACCCCATGATCTATGAAACAAACATCTCACAGTTTATTGTCCTCCAACTAATAGTAATTTAGCTTATAATAATCTAGTTTAATAATCTAGATTATAATAATCCTAAGTGAAAACAAACAGGGCAGTATGTTGAAACTATAAGTTACTGAAAAGAATAGAAGCTGCAGAATCAATGTGTTTGGATTTTGGGCTAATTGGATCCATGCCATTGCAATTTTTTAAAGTTGGAGATATGTCATCCGTTAGTCAATGACATATGGAGCCCACGTGAGTCAATGACATGTGGGCCAGGATGACAAATCTTCAATTTTGAGAAATATTAATGGCATGACTCTAAATTTCCCTTGGATTTTGGAGCAAACTTCAGAAGCATTTTGTGATCGACGGCAATATGTTCACCATATCCAATTTTTGTAATAGTATAATACTAAAAGAAAATATACCCCCTTCTCCTACATGGATATGAGTACTGGAAAGTATTATTCCTTCCGTTCTAGTATAATATAACAATCTAAGATGTGATATATTCTAAGATTATGAATCTAGACATATCTCTGTTTAGGATGTGTCCTATCTATCCTAAACCCTAGTATATTTTGAGATGGAGATACTAACACTAAACCTTAGCGCTACTACCATATGAAGGTAAAGTTCAGAATGGTCCCCGATGTTAAAAGCGAAAAAACCTCTATGTTGGAAGAGAAAAACAGGCCTCAACGTTGAATTTTAGTGGTGCAAGTCGTTATATTCAGTGTGAGATATTTGCATCAGTCCGGTCAGTGCAGTGTCGTGCATTGAATCGCTGCCAGGAGAACAATCAACACAGGCTAGCTGATGTTTCTCCATAGAAACTATAGAACTAAATAGTGGACAATCAAGGTGCCAGCAAAATTCAGCAAAATTGTGATGTTTGACATTGCTGCAGCAAGAGCAGCTGCCGTGGCATGGTACTACTGACTTTCAGGCCATCCACCCAATCGGTGACCTTCCGTCGGTTCGCTGCCGTTGAAAAACAAAATCCCCCCAAAAAAAAACAACTCATATATCTTCCTTGTCGGCATCCACGATCTACAGGCTAGCCACAGTCGTCGATCGGCATCTCTCGCAGGAAGAAAAGAACAATACGGATTTTCGAACACAAGAAGCAGAGAGAGATAGCAGACGAGGCAGGGCAACTTCCTTCAAACCTCTTGCAAATACAGTAGTACATGACAGGTTAATTCTGGATTCCTAATATGCTATCTACTCAAAAAAATTGGATTTTTACATACACACATTGATGCGAGACTATGAGAGGAGGAAGAGGAAAAAGAGAGAATTTTTACACAAGGCAGGCATGGGTGATCACCGAAACTAAAAAAATTGTAAGGTGAGCGGCCATGGCCGCACGGCGGCAAGAAAGAGAGACATTTTATATTTTTATGGCTACCAGCACTGGTCGGTCTCCCAGGTGCGGCGTGGCCGGCGGGCGGCGGCGCCGTACCACGGCGGCGCGGCGGGCGTCGGCCGGTGGTACGCGCCGCCGCCGCCGCCGCCGCGGGACATGGCAGCGACGGCGACGAAGACGTCGCGGTCGTAGCGCGCGCGGGTGTCGGGGTCGGAGAGCGTGGCGTAGGCGTCGTGCAGCCTCACGAACTCGTCGGCGCCGCCGGCCACGTCGGGGTGGCGCTCACGCGCGAGTCGCCGGTACGCCGCCTTGATCTCCCTCACCGTCGCGCCGGCGCGCAGCCCAAGCACGTCGTACAACGTGTTGCCGCCGGCCGCCGCGCACCGGATCCTCCGTCTCCGGTACCCAATCGCCGCCGCCGACGACGACGACGATGACGGCGCCGGATTCGGCGCAAAGACGACTCCGACAGGCGCGGCACAGATCATCAGATGAGGAGGAGGAATTAGTAATTGAGAGGAGTGAATGGTTGGGGAGCACAGATCTGGGAAGAGGATGAGGAGGAAGTGTGAAGCTTTATCTAGGGAGGAGGAAGAGGGGAAAAAAAAAGGAGGCAGGTGAGACGTCGTTGGGGTTGGGTCCGTTCCACCCGCGGATTGGTGTTGTTGGATTTTTGGGGCGAATCACGGTGGTTTAGTGGTATTTTAAGCCGGTTTTGGCCATACGTGGTGGCTAGCCGTCAGAATCCGGCTGCCTTGCCTCGCCTCGAATCAAATCGCTGTCTTTTCTCCGCGGGATTATTTCTGTGGGTTCTCCCTGATTTGGGGATTCTTCTGCCCCATGGTTTGGCGCCGCACGCTGATTCCGGCCACCGTTTGCCTCTGTCGGTTCGGTCCACCACGACGCCGACCACCTGCTGCTGCTCTTGCATTGCAAGTTGCAGCTCTCCGATTGGACAGATCATCTCATCAGGCCAAAGTCAACCCCTGTTGGCTGTTGCTTCTTTTTGGCTGCGTTCACAAGAAAAGGAAAAAACAGTGTTCAGCGTTCGTCAAAAACACACAGTGAAACTCCTATAGGATGAACCAAACAGGCCAAACCGTTTTTTTTTCGATCGGGCGCAAGGTTGCTGCCGACAACCGGTTTTGTCACATATCTGAAAATTTCTTTTTCTTAAAAAATACTCTTTTTGAGAGCTTGATTTCTTATTTTAAGTTTAAATATCTTTCTATTTAAAAGTTTGACTTTTCTAAAAAAATTGAAAGTTTGTTTTCCTTCTATTTAAAAGAACTCTTTTATCTCGATGAGTTTGATTTATTTTGAAAATAGTACTCCCTTTACTTTTCTTTTATTTGATGTTGGTTAGCTAAAAAAAATATATTGTTGATCGGTGGGAGTATTATTTTGTATGTGAAGCTGGCCCGGGCCAAACCACAAACTTTGTTGATATGTGCTGGTGATGATATTGATAGCCCAGTCCAACCAGGCCAATTGATAGTCAAGCTCAGCAGACACCATGCCCATCTCAAATTGCATGAGTACTTTGAGTTGCTCCTACATGTAGGTTTGAAATAACCAGATACTCCATCTACAACACTACACGGTCCTTTACCTGCAGCACTGCTGTGATGTGGAAATTCGGCACTACTATTCTACAGAGTTCAAAAGCCTGCACATGTGCCCCTCTAGTTTCTGGTTTCTACGACAACGAAATTTCAATAGCGGCAAATGCTGTCTTCTAGAATCTGCTTACCAGTACTGTCAACAAACAGGCGTCCATTCCATTTAAACATGAAAATGGGCTACAAACAGGCGTAAGGCAAAGCAAGTTTAGAAGAATGACTATAAATTAATAACTTTTTAATTTGAATGTTGTATAATCATGTAGTAACAACTATTTGACATCTAATCAATCGTACATGAACGACCATGAGCGTCTTGACCACGACATAATGTAGCGGCATGTCAAAGGAAGCCCACAACGTACAGAGATCTGAGCAATATCCACCAGCTCCTGATGCTTCCGTTTCACCGATGACAGGAAATATCAACCTGCCGCTACTTCTTTAAATCAAGAGACTCCTATAATGTAGAGATGTCATGCCCGGTTGTCCCGTGAAGTAGAAACTTCAGCACTACACATAGGGCATACCTGCAACACAATCAAGGAAACATGTCAACTTTAGGCAATGAAGATGGTTCTCCAATTAGTAGTAATACATACTCCTTCCGGACACAAATGGTTGACGTTGGTTAGCTGATTTTTTTAGCTAACCAGTGTCAACAAAAAAAAATCAGAGGTAGTAATTGTTGCAGTTATTGGGTACTTTGGACATGCCAAATTATGTACTCCCATAATTTGTCAGGTGACAATGAAGAACTTTCAAACAATATCTGACATTTAAGGATGTAGGGTTCATAAACCCTTGCTTTCATTCATCAAGGGGCCGATTCACTTCTTTGGATATGAAAAGAGAGACGGTGATGTTGTTGGCCATATACCTTGTTTAATTGCAGCCATTGGTTTATGCAGTCAGAATGGTATGAATGCTTGCAAGGAAGTGCAACCAGGGATTCGCCTTCCTCAAACTCCACACGGCAGATAACACATCTGCACATTAGTTTCATGCATCAGTACAGTGCCTTTTTACTTCTATAAAAGAGTAGGTGAGATGTCAAAATTTTTAACAAATGTTGCGTACTGTTCCATGTTGCCATCTTGCTTATCTTGTGCCCGATAAGTTACTGAAGGTAATGAAGCAAGCGTGTCAGCAGGCAGGCCTCTGCTTTCTGTACCCACTACTTCACCCAATGCAACCAGCTCCTAAGAATACCAGAATCAGTAGATTTTAGTAGCAAATCGTGAAGTTCAGATTTATACCAAATGCTAACAGTACTGATCCTTTTAAAAGGAGCAAACAACTTACCTCATAAGAATATTCGTCTGGATCAACATCTTCCCATGCATCCTAAATTTTGAGAAAGGGGCAAGTAAATATGATGTCAGACAATAGCTTAGCTTTATTCTAGGAAGACTTAGCATAAGCAAACCAAGAAAACACAAGACCATGACATTAGAAAATGTGCAAATAGTTCGTGGTTGGGCAAGTACAGGAATTGATATTAGAAATGCACTTTAGACAACTTGCCTATTTGCAAGAATCGGTGTGTAATTAGCAAAAGCAGCAGGAAAAGTCGGTTCCCAAATTATAACGCGAGTATCTAGATATGCAATCGAAGGTATAAAGGTGACATCATCCCTTAACATAAGAAGCCCAGTTGTAGCTACACATGCCATTACTATATTGTGATTCAGTATGCACCTGAAATATTCAGCTACCCATGATGAAGAATAGGGCTACAACTAGAATTTCTCCCATAAATAGATGAATCAAAAAGTTATCCCCCCCTACCTCTCTCTCTCTCTCTCTCTCTCTCTCACACACACACACACAGAGAGATTCCAAATTAATCGGTTGCATGAGCATATGCATAAATGATGAATTGGAGATGTGCATCTGAAACTGATGAGATGGAAGGAAATGTCAGTACCTGTGGATCATCCCCATCGTCTTCATCATCCTCTTCATCGTCCTCTTCATCATAATCACCATCATCATGGTCCATCACCCTCCCTACAAAATACAACAACAACATCAATTAGTACAGAAAAAAAAAGGTAAAACCGTGAAGAAATCCCTCTGTTGTGAGGGAAGAAGAAGAAAAAAAAAAGGAGAGGATAAAATTCCCCTTCGTGCACACTCACAACCAGTGAGGCCGGCGAGCGCCATGAGGCGGCCGGCGACCTCGCGCTCCTCGGCGTCCTGCAGCGCCCGCGCGAAGGCCTCGTCGTCGTCGTACTGCGCGGGGTCCAATCCCGCCGCCGCGGCGGCGGCGCCGCCGTCGTCAGCCTCCCCCACCTCCTCGTCCTCATCCAGCGGCGCCTCCCCATGCCCATCCCCATCCTCCTCATCATAATCGCTCCCCTCCTCACCTTCCAGCCCATCGCCATCATCATCATCATAATCAAATTCGTAGCTCCCACCATCATCCGACGCCGCGTACTCCCCGCCGCCGCCGTGGTGGCCCCCGCTGAGCATCATGTACGCCCGCTCCTGCAATCGCCGCCGCCGACAACAGCCAAATTAAGCAGCAAAATCGAATCAGCCGCGAGCAGATAAACCACCAAACCCGGAGATCTCGGCGCGGTGTGAGTGTCACCTACCTGTTCCTGGAGGACGCGGGCGAGGGCGAGGTCGGCCTCCTCCTGGGTGAGGCTAGTGAAGGGCCGTCTCGTCGCCGCCGCCGCGGAGTCATCGGGTCCAGCTGCTGCGGCGGACGGTGGGTTGGGATTAGGGTTAGGAGTAGTAGTAGGGTTCTGGTCGGCGGCGGTGCTATCGTTGGCGGCGGCGTCCATGGTGAGAGGAAGGAGGAGAGAGGGATCGATCGGAGAAGTGGGAGAGGAAGGAAGGGGACCCAAATGGAAATGGAGGAAAAAGCAAGCGTGCGCAGCGCAGCGCACAATCCAGGTTAAAGTAGTAGTCCTCCTAGAGAGGTAACCGTTTCCGTGTTTCAACTTTCGACTTTTTTGGAACAGGGCGCGGCACGGCCGATCTAAACGGCAAACAGCCACACGCACCCGACCTGAGGCCTTGCCAAAAATTTTTGGATCGTTTGGTCGAATGTCGGGAGGGGTTTTCGGATACGAATAGAAAAAATAATTTCATGGGTAGCCTGTAAACCGCGAGACGGATCTATTAAGTCTAATTAAGCCGTCATTAGCCTATGTGGGTTACTGTAGCATTTATGACTAAGCATGTCCTAATTAGGCTAAAAAATTCGTCTCGTTGTTTACAGCCTAACGGTGTAATTAGTTTTAATTTTTATCTATATTTAATGCTTTATGTATTCAAAAGTTTGATGTGATGTTTTTGGGCGAAAATTTTTAGGAACTGAACAGTGGCTCAGACAGCTTGTGCTTGTCTTGGGAAGTAAACGCAGCATATGGGCAAAAAAGGCACGTTGGCCAGCATGGCAGGTGCAGCCGGGCAGGTGAGGTCGGTTTGGGTCTGTTTTTTGACATGGGTCCCACATGTCGCCCTCTTATGTAAAATGAATGCACGATGCATAACAAAAAGAAAAGAAACCCTTTACAAGCATTGGTAAACTTCTGTCTAGTTAAACCAAAGTGTTCAGAATTTTGGTTACAGCAGTTTTGTATGAATCTTTTAAGTTCGTATATCAAATACCCTCATTGAAATGTTTTTTTGAAGAGAGCCTCATTGAAATGTTGGCCAACTAGGATTTTGTTGTTGCCGGCAGCTCTCTTTCTTTTTAGCGTTATTACACACCAAATCAAATGTTTCTAACCCTAGCATGCCTATAGTTTCTTTTTGGTGCTGACAAAACATGTCCTAGTTTTAACACTACTCAAGTTCAGTTTTGGCTACGACATCAAAACAAAACAGGCTTTCTAATCCATTCAAGTTCGCTTATGCCCATGTATTCTGGCAAACCAACAAATTTCATGTATAACATCCTAAAGCTTTTCATATGGAAAATAGCCGAAAGGCAGTGGATTCTTGCTTCGGGGAATAGCTCACGGAACGAACGGGAGAAAAGTTTCTGCAAATTCTATTACGTTGCCTGTGGGCGAAGGTAGAGAAGCAGGCGGTATGGTCACGGCAAGCAACGGATGCGGCGGCGGCCACCTCCTTTCTTCTTTCTTGCACGGATATGTCGTCCCATTGATGCTCTCATGGGGTGTTTGTTCCCTGGAAAATTTTGAACTAGAACAGGGAGACTACATACAAAAAGTCATCCATGGGCTACCTTGCTGCATCACACAATGCACGTACGCAATTGCAATTTGCTTGACTGCTTCTTTACCTAGCACAAATGGGCCTCCACCACTAGTTGTTTCTTCTCTATACTTTCTGATGTCATTATTACAGATGCTTCCGGCCAGTCAGAGGTGATGACTTTGAGTTCTGCTTGAGAAACAAACTTTGCTTGTTATGCAAAAGAAACTCCGAATATCCAATGCACACCATAAGGACACAGATCAACGACGAAAGAGAACGAACGACACCTGAAATTAGGGGAACCCGTCTAGGGTATATCTATTCTGGGCCTGCGACAACTGATCATATGTAATAGTAAAAGCTAGGTAGTTAAAAACTAGTCTCTAGATTTCATCACGGTCTCTGGTAGGTACATCTTTCACATGGACAATTTGTAATAACTGAAAAAATTATCAAAGCAAACAAGGCTCTGGTATCCGATCCACTTGCGAAGAGGAACACAAGTTTGGGCGCTAGAGGCATAATGTAGACTGTTCAGTAGTACGACGTGCACAAAAGCCCATAATAAGTTGTGAATCCTGCTGGCATCTTTACACCACTCCAGATGGAAGTCGAAGGACAAGTTGCCCACCAAAAACACTGCAGCAAGAGGTCACTAGTTTAGCACATCTGCACGCTCTTGAATTAGTGATGGTAAAAGGTAGATTTATGTACCTCTTCACATAGTAGTAGCAGAAATCAGCAAGGATGAATGTCTGAACGATTTCAGAGAGGAGCACCATCGAAGGCCACAGACCATAGCCCAGAGCAGTCAACAAGCGACCACGGGTATCCAAAACCTGCAGATATAGAGCGTCGTGAATTGGTTTAGATGGGTTTAATAAAAGATCCTTAAGTATATGACTTCAATCTACTCTTCCTTCCAAAACGAGTAAAGTTTCTACAATTCAATGCACAAGTAACAGATTTCTCAAGAACATACAGCTTAAAGCACAGATATGAGAAAGAATATCTGTTAAATAATGTAGAACATGTATTCCTTAGGATATGATGCATCAGGCATGCACATGAGTGATGATGATACAACAGGAAATACACATCAAAATTAAAAAAAATTATGTTCCGCGTTGCTTCCAAAGAATATCTCAACTCACTCCATTGCATAAAGTCTCAACTAGAACAAGCAATTATAGGTGTAGTTTATTTTTTCCATTCTAACAGAATTGCAAATTTCCCTTTTTTTTATCCCTTTTTTTTTTTGGATCTGAGGAGTCTAAAGTGTCAACTCTCAACCAATCTTGCAATTTTCACATGCTGTAACTGGTCTGAACATCATTTACATTTCTAAATGGTCCAAAGTATAAAACTATGATTGCCACTTAAGGACTAAGGAGGTTTAGAAAATAACCTGAAGGACCCAGTGTGCGCAGCTAAGAAACCTTGCAACACCCAATGCAAACACGTAATGAGCTGTGAATGGTTCAACGATCTGCACACCACGAAGAAACAAAGTAAGAATTCAGTCATCGGCAGGGGCGAATCTAGAACGAAATTAACCAGGTGTCCCAAACATACGCTATATAAGATATAACATGACTTGTACTCTAATTGGTGTCCCATTGTTTGGGCTAAGTGGTGTCCCATGCATAAATGCATGTACTACTACCACTAAAAATTCAAATTTGTATGGTGTCCTGTGCATCCACAGCATGTAGCGTACATTCGCCCCTGGCCATCGGAATGTGTATTGAAGGTCATATGTGTGTCTCTGTTAAGATTTACCTTTGTGTTTTGCATCAAACGCAACTGTGGCAGCACTGAAACAGCTTCCAAATAAACACAGAAAGCCCAGCAGATCCTGTTGACGATGTTATGCGATGTTGAAGGATGAACCAGTAGAGCTAAGCCAGCACAAGGCAACACCTGGAATGTATTAAAGTCGGTAAGATAGCATATCAAGCTATACAAGGGGCTTAACAAGATGAATGGTCAAGACAACATGTCTGGCACAATAGTTAGCACCATGAACGGGGTAAAGATCTTTATGGAAGTAATGTGACCACAGCATTCCATTGATAGTAAACTATTAAACACAGGCAACTATAATATAAAAGCAGGATATGATCTTGGTAGTGGGAACATGAAAAGTTTAATCACTTAAACTAAGTTCAAATTCTAGTTCAAGAAGGGGAACATTTAAAGAATTCGTGTTTTGTGTGACTCCAGCCATTATACTTCACATAATAAAGCTAGATAAAAAGAGTTATTTTTTAGTCTAGAAGTTGGTATTGCACTTACCACATAGTACAATGCAAAATTGTCCTTGTCCAGCATATAAGTTGACCTCAGTTTGAACCGAATCATGTAGATGACAAATAGTGTAGCTGCTAGTGTAGCTGTATCAAGTATAGTATGGATGTCATACTCCATAACAAAACTGCAGTACAGCCTAACAGCCAAAAATAGTGCTGTTAAATCCTGAGACTTCAGTGACAGTCCTGCAGTAGTTTTAGAATAGAGCATTAGTACAAATATAAATGTAGGAATTACATGAAGAGAGCGTAACAACATATGGAAAGAAAAATGACACATGTTAGGGGGAGGAGATGCGAGGGGATAGAGGAAATTCATCTTGCAAACATAACTTTCAACATATAACTCTATGTCAGTGTACTCCCTATAATTTTAAAAGTTACTCCGTAATTCATTTTAGTGCACATTAAATGAAAAAAAACAGGTTTATCCTCAATAAAGACTGGAAAATGAACGCAGCATCCAGTGTATCTAAATGATTACCATCGGAAATCCTGTAAAGCCCAATTACCATACACTTTGCGTTTCAAACAGGTGATTTCACAGCTTGCTAATGCATATAGATAAACAACTACACTATTGTAGTGAAAAACAGCTTGGTTAAAATATACTCCCTCCATCCACATTTGTTTGACGTTGATTAGCTCAAAAACCCAACGTCCAACATAAAAAACCAGAGTACTAGATTAATTGACAATACGGTGCTCCCTTTCCACTGAAGAAACAAGAACCATCAATTTGCCAAAAAGTAATCATAACTTCCAAGCAGTTGTGCTTTTCGAAAGCAACAGAGCAATGAGATGGACCATATCTTGGTAGGTTAATTGCCTACTCTTTTAATATCAGAATCTCTCTCTTTATTACCCTTCTTAAATTCTTCGTTTTGCACAACAACGCATTTAGGCACAAAGCGTTTTGAAAAAATAAAACAAGAAAGGAGATGGGAAAACAAGTAGTCCCATGAAAGAGAAAGGTGTTCTAGTAGAAGCTAGGGACTGAAGCAGCACAGCTTAAACACCACAATCCATGTGGCAGGAGATGACATACTCCCTCCAACAAACACTTGTATCAACTACCTGACAGATCAGTACTGCTCAAAACAAACTCTGATACACTACACTACAACACATCGACATATAGAATGTCCACCTTATTACTAAAAATCCTGCAGTCTGCAGCAACAGAACCCCTCTCTAGTCTCTACACAGATGCAGTAAGAGATGCCAGCGAGCAAGAGAAGTCAATTAATTGGATCGAAAAAAGCAGAAACTATTTCCTTAATTTGGAGTTCCGAATCACCTGGCAATGTCACGGCACGACAATTTCACCATGCCTAACTCAGTGTGAACATATAGTGTAAAATTAGCACTAGCATAACAACCACAAGTTGCAGCCTTTGCAGGCTTGCAATTACCTCTCAAGTGTGAACCAAAACCGTAAATTTCATACCTATCTCGTCTCTCTCCCAAAAAAAACACAGAGTTACCCATCCTCGTAAACAAATCAGGTCGATAATATAATTAAAAACTACCAAATCGGTGCACGCGAACAGTGAGTCAATTAGCAGTAAACAAGGCGCACAATAATAATCTACAACACATCCAACAGATAAACTCCAAATCATCTCTAAAAAAATCGGGATCTAGAGTCGGCGGAATCCAGCGAGCTAGACAGATCGAGCGGATAAGGTCGGGAAGGGGAAAAAAAAAAGAGAACAAACCGGCGCAAGTCTTCTCCTTGGTGAGCTTGTAGATGAGGACGCCAATACCAAGGGCATGAGCGGCCTCGGCGGCGACGAATAGGTTGTCGTGGTCGTGGACGATGAAGCGGATGAAGACGAGCGCGGCCATCCCGGCGACGACGGCGAGGAAAGCCTTCACCTTTGGCGGCTGCCTCCGTACCCATCCCAGCACCACGCTCATCGGCCTCCTCGACCCCCTCATCTCCAACTACTGCTGCTGCTACTCCTCCTCCTCCTCGGTCGCGAGCTCCGGTCGCCCCTTGCGCCGCCCGCCGCCGGCGAGAAGCAGCACCGATCGGAGAGGGGAGGGAAGCGCGTGAGGAGAGGAGTGCGGTTTGGTTGGGGAGGAGACGAGACGAGACGGAGTTAAGGTTCGTGTCGGGTCGGGTTGGTGTACTGGTTTGCCTGCCCGCGTGGCACGGTTTAAGTGTGCCCTGATTTGGCTCGTTTCATGCCTGGTTTGGTTTCATTGAGGGACCTTATCAGCTAGAGTCACGATGGATTATATGTGGTACTTTTTAATATGACAAGGTCTCTTGACAAGGTAAATTGCTTTATGTTATACCAGAAAAAAGGTACTTTTATGTACTTCCTCCGTTTAGAATACCAGTTTTGATTTTTTTTATCATTTATCTTATTTAAAAAATAAAAAATATTATTTGTTTTGTTTGGGCCTTACTCTATTATCAAAATTACGTTAAGCATGACATATAATTTTAATATTTACATTAAATTTTTAATAAAAGATATGAACAAAGGTTACAAGCAAGAAAATCAAAAAACGACAACCAATTTAAGATCAACCAGTTATAATCAGACCTTGGGGGGAACAATAATACTTTTACGCTTTCATGGTATTGTTGTGAAGTTACTAAAATACTAAATCAATTAGCTGACCAGAACAACCAACCAGAACAACTCGCGGGACAGAGATGTACTGTATATGGAGATAGAGTAGGTACAAGTTGACGAACTGACGAGTGTTTATGTGGGCAGTAGTAGTAGGCCGGGGCAAGCCATCTGATTCTAATCTGTGCAGCTTAATCAAGGTCTCCCTGTATTTGACCGGCCCGGCTCTGGTCGTTAATGCGCCTCGTGTACGGCGACGACGACGGCGACTTTGTGTCACTTGACCTTGGATTCCAGCAAGAAAAAAAAAACAAAATCACGCACCGAGATTCACGCTTCCACACGCACATACGCAGGGATGGCTTGCCTTTTGCTGCGTATATCGCCGGCGATTGACCGGCGGCCGCCGTCTGATTGCCTTTCGATCTACACCGTTCAGGATGAGATCGGACGGCTCACACCGAGCGAGCATGGTCGCGGGCCAAAACGTGTGGACCCAGTTATGTGCGGCGGGGTACGTGGGGAATTTGTCCCGAAGCAGGCCGTGCAGATGGGCCTCGGTTCCCGTAATACGGGCCTCGAAGCCAGTTAGTACGGCCCAGGCGCCGACCCCTAGGCCCAGATGATATGGGCCACACGTAAGTCCGAATCTATGGGCACGCAAGTCCCATTTCGGCCCATCTAGGACAGCCCGCATTGCTGCGCCGGTTGCCGTTTCGGTTGGTGTGCGTTGGGCTTTAAGACAGGCGGGGCCAACCTTTGCTATGCAGGCTTTAAAACAGGCCAACCTCTTTTTTTTCCCCTCTCTCTCCCTCTTTTTTTTCCCCACAGAAAGGCTTCAAAACAAGGCCATGTTTATCTCTGCCTATATTTATACCTATATTATAAAAATAAGAGATGTTTCTGTCCTTTACGCTTTGGTATGTTGGCATATTTCCGCTATGTTTCTTCCGTCAATCCGTCCGATGTCTCACGCGCAAAGGAAACCGGCCCACGTCAACATCTCCACACGCGAAGGTTGTAGCACACAAATTTTTGTCCGGCGTGCTAATGCGAGCCCGTCTGTCACGCTCTAAGTCATATGGAACGTGGAACATAGGTGGGTTTCTCGTACCGGGAACATTTGTCCTGGGAACGAGAACGGGAACATCGTGGGACATCGTATCAAACACGACTGGATCGCGATCCCAAATATATGGTACAATGCGGAACAAGTATGGTATAAGACTATGGGTATAAGGACAGGGGGTGGTTTATGGAGATAAAAACAGATCATAATCCTTATAACTAGCAGCTATCTAGATTTATTCAGTAGATATTGATGCAAAATCTTGATAAATTTCTTTATATTTTGGCACTATGAACCTATGTTAAGCTATATGTTCCTCAATTCGAGTACACCGTTCCGGATTAACGTTTCAAAAATTATAGGAACACATTCCATCTCTTAAAAAAAGTTTTCCGAAGAGGTATACCCCTACCGTCCCATATTTTTAAAAGATAGCGTACCGCGTTCCATGTTTCAGTTCCTCGATCCATCGATCCAGGAACTTTTGTGACTTAGGTCGCGCTTGCCTAACGCAACACGGAGTCCGTTTGCCGCGCATGTCAAGTCTGTTTCTCGCACACGATTTCGACGGACCTTTGTCCATCATTACACAACCCAGATTGATCCCACCGTAGTGAACGAAGTAGTCCATCATTCTTCTATATCAATTCCGATGCAACAACAACACACAGATTGGTCTTCTCTTATTACGCGTGGCTGGCAGCTCCCTTTATTTGTTTGCCATTGGTGTGGCCTCCAAACCAGCTGGAGGAGATTAGGAGCAATTCGATGATCCAATAATTTTTTGCAACCTCTATCAGTATCCCACTTTTTCTGCTTGTTAGTACACTGCTAGTATCTTTCAGTTTAGGTTTGGCTTGCAGGCTATAATTTACTAATTTCTTACGGATTTACTAATTGTGTGATTCACTATAGGGCGAGGACGAACACCGACACACCACTTGGGTTTCAGGGATGGGGTGGGGAGGAGAGGAGAAGAATGGATTTAGATTATGTGATGTCATATAGTGAACATTAATAGTTCTTCGCTAGAAATAATAAGTAAGCTACTGATATTTCTTAGTTATATCGTTCTTACATGACCTGGTGTAACGTACGGATAATTTGCTAGTTATATAAAAAGCAAAGATGACTACTTTCGTCGGTCGTTTCATCGCGCGATGTCCGTCTCCGCATCGTGTATCGATCGATCGATCGGTTTGCTCCGAATCTGTATCGTGTACCAACACGCTAATTTCAATCCTGATCTCACGCGGACGGACATCAACTGGGCTAGAAAACCACAGGCCTGTTCGATCAGCCCATCAAGCATGCTGTCTTGGGTCCTAGCAAACACATGTGGTTGACCGGGCCCAGGCCATTCAGCTTGCTGTATTTCGTTACGCCATAATTGGGTGAAACCTTCGGTTGTTTATGCCGAGGATTGCGTATGTCCGTCCTCGACACACGCAATCACAGTCATACACAAGCATAGTCATCGACAGGCACTATCGCACAGATCAATGTTATGCACAATATGTTCACTTAAAGAAAACTCAAATCATGAAAAATAAAGACAAAAGTTTTAATATTTACTATAATTTTAGTTTATCCCGTCGCAACGCACGGACAAATATGCTAGTTGAGTAAAAAAAAAAGAGCACAGTATAAACACAGTTTCTATAAACATGCGTATACTTACGTTGGAGCCGGCTATTCTGAGATTAACGGAAGTTATCACATACGCCTTGTATCGAAACTTAACAAGTACGTCAACAATCACTAAAAAATATTATCGAGCACATATGTTAAATCTACGATTTAAATTCGAACGGACAGAATCCGTCACCGCAAACCTAACAAGTTGAGCTATCAATATTACGTGTTATGATTTTCTTAGTGAACCTAATTCTATTTTTATATGTGGACATACGTGTGAGCCAGGAACATTCGTATGTAACTCACACGCATCTATGCTACTTGAAAAAAAAAGACCAAAACACTTTCAGAGAGTGATGTTGCGTATATTTCTAGGAGTGTGTGAAATTATGGTTTTTCAGTAAACAAAATTTTGTCCAGGTCAACAAATTATCACTTTATAAGCGATAAAATACTTAATTAATGTTAACCTTGTAAAGTATTTTATCGGTAATGGTAATTAGGGAAACAAATGGACTTCGCTATGCTCACCTCGCAAAAAGTATTTTATCGCTTACAACTACACTACTTAATTACCATTACCGATAAAATACTTTATAAGCGAAGTCCATTTTTTCCTTCTAAAAGTTAACCTCTAAATCATCCATCTTTTTGCGAGGTGAACATAGCTCAATTGGTTAGGTACCAGGTTATTCATTAGTTTTACAAGTTATTCATCAGTTTTAGATCCCATAATTTAACACGAGTGTTCATATTTACGGATAATATATTTTTTCAGTGGTAGGCGATGCACCCGTCGACAACGAGACGCCTACGACGATTTCATTAATCTCAAAATATGCTGGCTAGGATGAGCATGTGCACGTTTGTGAGTAACTGCGTTTATACCATGTTTCTAAAAAAAATATCTGTCTTTTCATACATATGGGACCTCTTATTAATACATAATTAATAGGAACTCATATGGAATAACAACTTCACCTATGTTTTAAACCTTACAAAATTCTTACTCGACCAATTCTTTGGCTGTCATCGTTTTACCATTTGCTAATCAGCCCAAACAGATTGATTTTTTTTTTATCCTTGCTTATTAAAAATTAGCGTATGTTGGTATGGCTGCTGCCGCTGCTTAAAAACAATTAGCTTAATACTCACTCATTTCCTCCTAAATATTTAACACCGTTGACTTTTTAACACATATTTGACCGTTCGTCCTATTCAAAAACTTTTATGAAATAAGTAAAACTATAGATAAGCATAAAATTATATTTAAATATAAATCAAACTATAGAAAAATAATTAATAATTATATAATTTTTTTTAAAAGATGAACTGTTAAACATATATAAAAAAAATCAATAACGTCAAATAGGGAGTAATTAACTAGGCAACTTATCTAGTGGAAACCAACCTCTCCGTGTAAACTATGAAAACTTCAATCTGAACCACACGATGTTGATCCAAAGGTGTGCTCAGAAGAGATGGGAGGGATGATTTGCAAAACTCAAAGAAGGCGGAGGGATGATTTACAAATGCAGTTTTGCAAATCACCCCTCCTGCCTTTCATAAGCACACTCTTGGATCAGCATCATGCGGCTCAGTGTACGAAGAGATTGGTTTCATTGCCAATTAACTAATGGGCTGTTGCGGATCATCCTCAACAAACCAATGATTCAAATAGGGCATAGGAGGAATTAAATTAAGAATAAATTTCACTAAACTATATATTTTTTAAGTCTAAATTATAAAAATCTACATATATTTTGACACTTGTTAATTAACTACACATATCATGATATAAATGTTTTACAAAACTACACTATGTTTCACAAAACTACACCATTAAAAAATTCTTAAATAGTATAGTTTTATAAAAATTAGTATAGTTTTGTAAAAATATTACTACCATGATAAGCAACAATATGGTTTTGTGAAATTTACTATTAAATTAAATTATATAAAACCTGCAAAATTGATGCCAAGGAGTCGCCATCGCCATCCTCCTCACTGTTGCCTTCCCACCCTCGTCAATGGCGTTCCCTTCCAACCTCGGCCCGTACGGCGCCCTTCCCCAATGGGGAAGAAGAGGGTGCGAGGTCGCCGTCACCGCCACCTCGGCGCAATCCGGCTCCTCCCGCCCCTCGCGCGGTCGGTCAGTCTCTGCCCGTTCCGTCCTTCACCAACCAAAGATTCTACTGCACATTTTTGCTCAATCTTCGCTTTCTAGCCTTCTAGACTTATGACGATCTGTGTGCCTTTCCGATCTGCCGCGATGCGATCTTGGTGGGTCTTACTGTCTTTGGTGAGTGGCAATCGCTGGTTCGTTGCATTCGTACCTGAATAGGTCGCCCTTGTCCCCCCAATGAGATTAACCAATGCGTGTTAATTTTGGGGTGGAACATGCATTCCGGTCAGTATGATGATCTGTGTGCTTTGTGACAAGATATGATTATATGGCACTTTCAGTAGTACTCTGTAATGACATGAGCAGATATGCGAAGTCATAGAATTTGGTTGCAGGAAAGGACCATCCGTGTAGGTACTGTACCATTTAGTCCTTCTGGTACTTATGATGATTTTCTTGGAAGACCAATACATTTCTGTCCTGGTGTAATTCATTCAGCATATACTGGCATTATAGCTTGAGGTTGAATCAGGGAATATACCCAAGATCTGCATTCTGTGGTCGGGGGTATTCTGGAGCAGTGCCAATGGATAGAGCACAGGAGGATCGCAGTTGTAATTGTTAGCGAGTTTTTTTACGGTCCAACAAATAGTACCTCGAGGTACCGGTATCTCAAGGTACTGAAACAAAATCTAGCCGTTCATTCATTGTACCACGTTGAAATGAATGGTTGGATTATAATTTGGAACCTCGAGGTACCATTTGTTGGACCGTAAAAATTCTCAATTGTTAGCTTACGATTAACATTGTCACTTTGACATGCGTATGCCACCAGTATAGCCTACTAGAACAAATTCTTCAAATGGAATGAATTCCGTGCTCTCATTATCTACCAGATAGAGTGACCAGTATTAGAAGATTTAGTAGGCCAGAGAAGCTACATTTCCTACCAATCCTTTTTTTGTCTGAAGAGACAGGCACATCATTTTCCTATGAGCCCAGCCATTTTGTTTTAACCTTTTAAGAAAGTATTTGTGCCAACTGCTAAATAAAGCCTTTGGGGTGCATTTTGAGGACGCCTTAATTCCAAACACGAAGTGGTCATGAAGATGATTCTGTACCTAAAATATATAACTCACCCCCTAATGAAGAGTACCTTTAATGTCAAGCGGCGTTGATTACACATTTTCTTAGCTGGAAGGTTGGTAATCCAGGTTGTTATTCAGTGCATTTAGATGATACAGTGTTGTGATGGAAATACCATTATATTTTTCATGCATTTTAAAAGCTACCCACAACGTTACATGAGCAGTAACCAACTAACCATATACATCGAATGTATACCAAGCCCATGTAATCTGTCTAAAACTAGGCTTTTTAATATGGTTATGTGCCTGTTGGTTAGTGGCACTGCAGAAAACATGAGATGGTAGCTCGATAGTTACTTCTGTGTGATCTTATCTATATCATTGACTAGCTCAACCATTGGTGAATTATGGTACCAACTTGAAAATGTCAGGTCTTTTACTGGAAAGTTGAGAGCTGGTAATTCAGATGGGTTGGTGGGGAGCTAATATTGGTAATATTACATACATGCACATGTAATTTGGCAGAATTGTTATTATCAAACAACCTCCTATATAGATAATATCACTTGCATTATAAGTAATATTTTCCTATCTTGTCAAGGTACAGCCAGAGCTGCACATAAGCAGCCAGAAGTTATACTGGAAGGGCACAGGCCACCCACTAAGTCCTATTATACAAGCTCGCTCGAAGTTGGGCACAAAATAATCAGCTCCCCTTCTCACAGAAGGGGAAAAACAAGAGAGAGAGAAATGTTGAAGTACTATTCAGATAATCCCTCATTTTTAGTTTGTTTCAGGACTTGTTTAGCATGATAACACCAACTGCATGATGCCAGCTAGATTTTCTCATCTAGAAATGGACTTGTAAGTAGTATAAACTACAGATAGTGGACGGCAGGATAGAATAGACCAAGCAACTAGAATGAAAATTACTCTCATGATACTGGGAGTTGCCGCTCTAAAAGCTTTATTTACCGTTTCATCTCACAAACGCACAAAGGAACTTAGGAACAGGGATAGTGTACTTAGTGTAAATATGCAACAGATACAGTCCTTTTGGAGTGGTTGTTTCCAATGCATATATTTTCTAAAGATTTTATCCAAAGCTTTCTGTAGTTTTCGATATCACTGCTTGAAATCAGGTGTATCACTTCTGGAAAACAGGCATTGAGCTTGGTTTCAACATGCCAAGTAAATATGTAAATCTTATATCTACTAATAGTCTAATAGATACTGTATAGTAGTAATAGGTTGTTATTTGCTCATGTATGTGAATTATGTTACCTTATAATCACAAAGCTGTGGAGACCAGATCGATGGTATTTTCTTGTTGTATGCTTGACCAATCATTGTATCTTAATTTTTTTTTTCACACCATCAGCAGTAGCTTGCATTTTTGGAGTTTAGTTTACACAGCATTGCCTAGCTCCTGCAATCCCATATTTACTTTAGCCACTGGCTAGTCTTGTATTGATAAAAAGTATTAGTCGACAACCTTTCTGATTGATTGATTGACTGAATGTCCCCTTATATCAATATTCCAAAGTATGTATCACCAAGCTGACATTGTTATCTTGTTACAGCGCAAGGTCATTTCTTCTTCATGTCGGCAGATTGTGTTGTTACCCACAGATCATAAGCTGTCCTTTGCAGTCATTTCTGGGTGAAGGTACGATTATCCATTTCTTTTCCCGTTACTGTAGTGGGTAGGATCTGAAGAGTGGGGTTAGATGCCTAGATCATATAGTTTGTAGTTCACTAGTTTTTTATTTTGTATCCTGTTACAGAACAATCTGTTATCTCGCACATTGAACCAGTTGTTTGATGGAACAGGGTACTTGAAAGTTACTGATGACGGGCATTGTTTTCTCAACACAAATCAATTAGCTACTGTTTTCTCTGATATGCTATACTTCCTAGATATCGGCAGAGTTGTTGAAGGCTAACCTTTTCTAGTTGATGATGAACTAAATGAGTAATTGCATATTGAAGGAATCTGATATATGACATGGCTGATATTTTACTGTTTGTGATTCCTTCCATCTTCAGTATTGCTATTGATAAATTATGGCCCAAGTATACTTAAAACTGATACTTAGCCATGGCTTGTTACTTAAACAGTATCACAAATACATGTTGCACTTGTACCTGTATGCAAGAAGAGAACATATGGTTGAAGTCTTGCCTACTGACAGGCGAAATTCAGAGTCACTAACCCTAAATTGCTTGTATCCTGCATCACAGTTTTCACCACTGGAGTCACTGGTCTTGGTTGTTTTTTCTACAAATTTGTTGAGCAACATGTACACAATGTGCTCAAACTCATCATTCTGGTCCATAGAGGAGTTACAGTGCACATACATGGTTTGGTACTTTGGTTAGCAGTTAGCTACGTATGACCCTTGTGGGAAAGGGAAGCAGCAAAAGCTTTAGAAACACTAGTTGAAATGCAACTTCATTTTCAGAGAAAATCGCATCTGAGTTTCCTGTGATGCATGTGCAATCAAATTGCTCTTGTGCTAATAAAATACTGACTAGATTATTGTAATTTTAGTGATACTTAGTTTGTGAATTCATTCATCAACTAACTGTAGGATGCACCATGGTGAAGCAGTGCATATATGTGGAATTTTTTGGGTACAAATCTACTATAGCACAGATTGAGACCTTGCTTTCTAAGCACACTAAATTCATGAAAGGCACATTTTTTTTCGAGAAACTGAGGCACTGAGGAGCTGACCTATAAATATGCAAGCACAGACACCCATTGCAGTTGAAACAGAGCTGTCACCACCCTTTTATCTGGCGCTTGTGTACAGGAGTTTTGCAAGTCACTAGACATTTGCAAGCACTTGGAGTTATTAGTATCCGTTTTATATAGGACTGCATCTGTTGCAACTCTGCAGTGACTAGAAAATGGGGAGGCAGCCGTGCTGTGACAAGAAGAGGGTGAAGAGAGGGCCGTGGACAGCGGAGGAGGACAAGAAGCTCATCAGTTTCATCCTGACTCACGGCCGCTGCTGCTGGCGAGCAGTGCCTATGTTGGCAGGGCTGCTGCGCTGTGGCAAGAGTTGCCGGCTGCGCTGGACCAACTATCTCCGCCCTGACCTCAAGCGTGGCCTCCTTACCGCAGATGAGGAACAGCTCGTTGTGGACCTCCATGCCAAGCTTGGCAACAGGTACATCTCCTTTCATGGATATCTCATGATATAATCATATTTTATCACAGTTGTATGCATGCATATAAGGCATCTCATATGTTGATTTATCTGCGTCCTGCAATATAGCATATATGCTGGAAAATGCTATCTGCATGCATTCCTGGCAACTACCCATGAATGAATTCCCTGTGATCATGTTTAGAATTATCCAGTTAAAACGGCATATATTGATGAAGCAAAATTTCATGATAATGGGCAGTGGTGCTCCCATGATTCTCAATGCAAATACCAAATTGCATGCAGTTAGTTTGTGCATCACGTGTGCTTTATACAATATCTCGATATGCTTTAAAAGCAGTGCATTTGAGTTTTCTAAGAATCGCATAAATGCTTGACTTATACTTTTACCATGTGTATGAACAAAAAACATGATTGGTGCATGCATGACTGCATGCATGCTATTGATTAAAAGGTGTATAGTGGATACATTGCCCCTTCCGTTTCTTCTGTAGATCAAACTCGTAAAGCTTTGACCACTAAAATGCACCAAAGTGTTTGGATTTGTCATTTCAAACTGAAACTACTTACTACCTCTGTTTTAAATTACTTGTCGTTCGTTTTGGGTTTGTCCTAAGTCAAGCATGTTGATCTTTGACCATTAATTTGTAGAATCCGTGTAGTTTAATACCATGTTAATTATATATTATAAAAGCATTTCTCACGGTGAATCTAGAAATGTTAACAATAAAATGTCAAACTGTGTGAGATGTTATAAATTAATGGACAAAGATTAAAATGTTTGACTTAGGACAAACCTAAAACGACAAGTAATTTGAAACAGAGGGAGTAAATTCTTTCCTATAATTATACTCAAAATCTTTGATTGAAAAAAGAAAATGAAGGTCAGAGGTGTGCGTTACAGATCATGTCAATTTCTAAAAATGAAAGTAAAAGGAGCATCGGTAGTATGACAGATTATTATCAATACCAGTACTGGCGTCCCATCAAAATTTGACTTTGTATATAATCTAATTAGCATAGGAGTCATAAGAGTATGCTGAATACTCTGACCAGTTGATTTTTTTTTTAAAAATAAAAGCTTTGCCAAGAGCTGCAGAATTACATGCACACAGTATCCTTGTCGAATCTCAAACCTTCCTTCTGCCTCCATGACTAAATACTATTACTACTCCCTCCGGTCATAAATATTATAAACATCAAGAATTGTCTTGAAAACTACAATTAGAATAAGTTTGATGGTCAAATTAAGTTTCAAAAGTTTGGCCAAATCTTGTCCTAAACATCAATTATTTATGACTTATTACTAGAAGGGGTATTTGTTTATAATGGAACAGATCCTTATATACTGAGACTAAGCAAAACCTTACTATTGGAAATCGCTAAAGTAATCCATATGGAATGAAAAATGCTCATAATAGGGCTCATATCTTCTAAACACTTACTATTGGCTTTCTAAGTACAACTGTATCAGTGTTTGACTTTTTTGGCAGTTATTTAACCCATGGGTTTTGCGTGTCATTATTTCACTAGTTCAGATAATGAGTGGTTCTTGTTTGTTTTATTATTTTATTCTCTGAAACCTCTGTTTCTGTTTCAGTTCCGTGCCTTTGATCATTATGATGATGCTAATGTGACTCAAAAAGAATAAATGGAATAGAAATGCTTGTCTTTATTATTGCCATCTAAGCCAGCAAATGCTATTTTGATGTAACCTCCATATATTAGGTAGATTAATTGGAGAGAGAGAGAACAATTCAAAGGCTACAAAGTAAAAGCAATGGCACCAATCATGTCGTAATCAACCCATCTCAGTGCAAAAAAATGTTGAAATGGGATATCTAAACATCGCTAGCATTTAGCAAGCTGAGAAAATAATTGAAATTGGTCGAATAGCTTGTCTTTTTCACCCTTTTTGTTCCTTCCGCAAAGAAGATTACACTACACTTTTCATTCTTACTCTTGATGCATTGTATCCGTACACAGATGGTCCAAGATTGCTGCCAAATTACCTGGGAGAACAGACAATGAGATCAAGAACCACTGGAACACGCACATCAAGAAGAAGCTCATCAAGATGGGCATCGACCCAGCCACACATCAGCATCTGGCCAACACCAAGGCTTTTAGCCAAGCAGGAACCTCCACACAGTCCACTGTTACAACTGAATCAGCCAAGTCGAATGACATAGCATATCCGTCGGATCCCAAGGGGGGCTGCAGCAGGGACATGTCAGTGCCCACTGATTCGATGGAGCAGTCAAGCAGGAATTCCAGCAGTCACGGCTTGGATCCATTGGTGAACTGGTTGTTGGAGGCAGAGCTTCCAGCTGAGGAGCAATGGCTAAATTTTATGAGCAGCAATGAAGATGACTTCAGTGGCATCGTTAAGCAGTCACCATGGGATGGAAGTACAACAGACTGGCTGCTTGATTACCAAGATTTTAGCATGGACGATTCGAGCTTGATTGATGGTGCAAGGATTCAGAATTCAGACGGATCGAACTTTTAGACTGAAGGGACATACAAATTGTGCATGGGAGGTAGTATGTGCAAAAGATTGTGAAAAGAAAGCAAGGTGCATTGTGTTCCAAGCTGGATGATAGCAAGACCAGTCTCCCAGGTGCCTTGCACTTGCTAGATTCAAGCACAAGAATATTCAGAATATAGAACAGTGACAGCCCACCCTTAAAACTAAGGGGTTTGTGTTTCTAGAACATATATTACTCACAGATGAAAGGTAATAGAAGTGTAGAACTAGAAACCCGTGTACACATGTTTGTTGTATAATACAAGCTTCTGTTCAGAAATATGAGAGGCAGGGAATCATCTCCAGGTGACTTGGCACTCTGAAATCCAAGTATTAGATGGCAGTGTAAACTAGCTCTCTTTTGAGATAAGGCACTTGCCTATGCAGAATCTCTCCACCGGTCAGTAGCAGTAGCACACAATTTTAGACATTCATAATACATGTTTATGAATAAACACTCTGCACTTGGTACTCCTTTTTGGGTTCTGTTATAGTTAATGCATTTCAAATACCTTGTTGATGCTACCAAAAGAGCAGATTGCTTAACAAGTTAACATTAATTTGGTAACCGATAACGACAATTGCACGGTAGATCAGTTTTCTTGTAACTCACCAACTCAGCTTTAGTACATTCAGAGTTGAAACGATGCACTGTTTTATCCATCTCCCTGACAAAGATGTATCATGTATGTAAGCTATTTTTTCTGTAGGACAACGTCAGCAGTCGCACTGCTGATGAAATACCAAGTTTACAAATGGTCAATTCTGCGTTACCTTAATTGCATTTATCTCGTTATGCAGAGAATTTAGAGCTAGCTGGAACTAAAAAACGGTGTAACAATCATAACCCATTGTAGGGTGGCTACCTGTCAGAGAGAACTGCTTTGCAAATTGACTCGCTTTCTATCATTCTGACGGTTCCATCACTGTCAGATTTTCTTGAGTTTGCAAACAAAGCCGACGTGATGAAAGCTGCCCTCACATATACATTCGCATGCGTAATGGGATAATGTATTAAAGATATGATGATCTTTGTCATACCTTTGTTTAATCCCTCGTTAATGGGAAACTGAAGATTTCGTATGCATGACCGCAGATACTGAAGAACGATGACATAAGGGTTTATTCCTCCTCTATGGTAAGCTCAGTTACCCCGCACGAAACCGAGGAAAACCGGATAAATTTTACTGTAAATTTAAATTTTGTTCGAATTCTCTGAACTTGGTCGACAATTCGACATATTCAGGATTTACTATTTCAGAACGGGAAAAATTTTCGGGGCTGCTGAAACTCCAAAATTTCAAGAAAGGTCGATATATTCAGAATTCATTATTCCAAAATGTCAAATGAAAATCATACAAGTTTTGAATTTTAAACATAAATTTGAATGAATTTAGTCTCATTTTTATGGGAGAATGTCCTAACAACATGGAAAAATAATGTGGCACATAAGTCATGACTCATCAGATTTGGGATTTTGATTATTTTTTACTAATTTTGACTTGGTATCGGGACCAACCGATAGACCCGAAATTCTGAAAAAAAAACTGGAATTTTGAATCCTGGATATATTATGCTATTACCGTTAACGCATCTCGGTTAGTATGGTAATTACCGGTATTACAAAACCCTGAATAATATATGTTGGACAAAGTCATACATAATCCAAGCACAGGCAGATGAATTCAGCAAATGGGCTGAAAAATCCAGTCTCCCGGGAAGCAAAGCAAAGCAGGCAAAAGGGGATGGGGATATGTCATCAGAGATCATGAAGAAGATGTTGTTACAGCAAGCGCAGGGAAGGGCGTGTTTCTTTTGGATCCTTTCCATGCAGAAGCAATAGCCTGTTGTAAGGGAATCAATGACGGCGCTCTGACGAATGATTCCTTCGATCTCTCTGCTGTTGGTTCAATCCTGAAGGAGATTAAATACGTGCTATCTAGCTCTATGTCTTTGTTTTCTATTAAGTATTGTCCTCGCGATTGTAACAAAGTCGCTCATGCCCTAGCGGCAGAGGGATGTAAGTGCTCTCCAGGCATTAACTTGGCGTGGGATGGCATCCCGCCTTGCGTGGAGAGTTTTGGAACCAGCGATTTGGCTGGTTCTTTCAGTTAATGGAAATGCTTTTTCCGTTCAAAAAAAAAATTCTCATGGAAACTAGCCAAATTATCAAGGATTAAGAAAGCTGTAACGATGATGAAGTATCATAATGATATGATACGACTTATGACTAAATGTTTTTTTAATTATAATTTGATGTGACTGAAACAGGAGGCAGGTTGCTATCAAAGTTCCCAATGGCGATTGTGCACTTGCTTAATTTCTACTACTCCCTATTAGGGAGTGTGACCTTTCAAGGAGCAGTCATTATTCAAGCCGTCAAGTTATTGTAGCAACAGTTATTCGTAGGACCGTTTTAGGTCGATACCCAAACGTGCCCTATCAATAGTAATAAGAGGGCGACTTCATCCGTTCATATGGACATCTCGTCATCCACACGACGTCCTCCTCCACGAGTCGTAGCAGTGCTGCCCCTCCCCTACGAGTCGTTACTCGTTCCACGTTAGTCCACCCCCAGCGATTTTGGTGTCGGTGCGCCCCCCACCCCCCTCCCCCAAAACTCACCGGCGACTTCTTTTTTTTTTTTTGAAGAAACGACGATAAAAAAAGATTTGCCGGAATATATTAGGAATAAAAGTTTTAAAAAAATAGCAGAAAGCAAGATACATAGTGGGCTGTTATCGGTGCTGCCTTTGGTTTGTGCTCCTGCGCGGGACCTCGCCAGCATCTGTCTTACTCTTCGACAACATCGCACGCGCATGGTGGGCTGTTGCCTTCCTCTTCTCTTCTCTAGCATCGTGTGTGGAGGTACCATTTCCAATACTTGGAATACCAGATCGAGTATCTAGGAGGTATCAGGTCTGATACCTAAGGTACCAGGTCTGGTTCCCTATTCGTGCAAAACTCACAGGCGCCACCGTCTTTCTCTTCATCGGCATCATTGTCTTACCCCTTGCCAGCGTTACCTACGGAGATAACTAGGTCTGGTACCATGGAGATATTACGTCTGGTACCTAGGTATGGTATTTAGTATCCTAGGTACTGAATGTGGTGCCAGATATCCTCACTGAAGCTGAGTATCCATTTCGTTGTTGTCCCTCCACCACAGTTGTCATCGTTGTTACCTACCGCTGCAGTCATACCATCTGCCGCCGCCGCCACCATCGTCATCACTGGAGTGATCCCCACAGGGGCAAGGAGTCCCATCGCTGTTGAGCAGAGGAAAGAGCGAGGGAGAGGAAGAAGCAGGAAGTGAGGAGGAGAAGACAAAGGGTGGGAAGCACGATAAAGTGAAAATGGGCTCGCGGGACAAGGGAGAGGAGAGAGGAGGAAGGAGGAGATGGCCACGGAGGAAGACTACGAAGTCGGGTTTGTTCTCCAATATAAACATGTTCTATCATCATTCACTAGTAACAATAATAAATGTGATAGTTTTTAAATTGAAACCACATATTTTGTAGTGCTCAAGCTCTATTTGGTCACATTGTAGATTTTTTTTTTCAGAACATTGCCCTTCATACTGACAGCAAACAATCATAAACTAGGTAACTTTATCCTACCAAAAATTGGTAGTGCCAAAATTTGAATATATTTTGATGCTGCCAAAAACTGGTACCGTAGAGAACTAAAACAGCCGTTAGTGGAGAGAAAGAGGTAAAGAAATGCATGTTGGTCTTTTTTATGGGCCGCAAAGCCGGATGGATCCGTAATCTGGATGAGATGTAGTATGAGACTTAAAGAACAAGTTAATACTATAATGTTTGGGCCAGTCTGCTCTAGCTAACTGGGCTGAATTTACTAAATCTGATCTGTTACTCTCATAGGATTCTAGCTGTGCTTATCTGCCTAATCCACCCAGATTTATTTTGTGGTACAGACAGACACCTGATTACCTCAAGTGCTCACATAGGGTCCACTGTCTTTCTACTACTACCTAGCAGATTGCGACATGCTGGTGGGAAGGCAACGTGCTCAATTTGTCGGGTTGGTGCCTTACCAAAAATTTATTAGTGCCACTATCAACATTTTACGGTGCAGATAGGAGTTTAAAGTGTCCCTTATATATAGACAATTTGTGCTAACACGAGAGATAATGCCATTTCCAAAGCATTGGTATATGAGCCTAGGATATTATGGTTTTAATAGAATGTTTAGTTTGCTAATATTGCCAGTGATGCTACCGAAATTTCAGTAGAGTAGCAACCAAAAAAGAAAAATAGCCCGGCATGGCCTGACCTTTCTGTGATTGGAGGGTCTCCGCCTCTCCGGCCCTTCACTTGGGGAGAAGAACAATCTTTTGATGATTTCGGATGAGTTTAATTAGTCGTATCTATAAGAACTTTTGTTTTTTGGATTTGTCCCAAGACATAAGAGCTTTTAGCTTTCTTATAATCAATTTGTGGCCCACATATATGTGATTAACATGTGGTCCTTTCATATTGAGCTGTATTTTTCATGTAAAAACTTTTATATTATAGAATGTGTTACGTATAATTCCATCTATCAATTGAAAAGACAGTGGGACCTACATACTATTGAGGGTTATTGTTGACATTTGAATAGATTGTTATTATTTTTTAAAGTGGCAATAGTTCTTATATTATAGGACGGAGGGAGCAAATGACACTACTCAATCGATCTGATTGTAGGAATCTCATGTCTTGTTTAGACTTAGAGTATTACACTGTACCTTACATGACCTCATGAGTCGTCAGCCAATAATAATTGAAACTTTTTTCCACTCTGAAGATTTATGAGCACTTCAGGTAAATTTCCTTTCAGATAATACTTATCTAAACGAGGCACTAAGAAAACAAAACGGCAGTGCGAGAATTTTCCTGAATAATAAACGAGGCACTGAGAAAACAAAACAGCACTAAGCCAACGATACATTTTTTCCACACTGAAGATTTATGAGCGCTTCAGATAAATTTCCTTTAAGATAATACTTCCTCCGAATTGATCAACAGATGACGTTGGACGTCATTTTTTTTTTTAAAAAAGAGAGAGTACTTATCTCGTTCTAAACGATGCACTGAGAAAACAAAACGGCACTGCAAGATTTTTCCTGAATGATAGGAGACGTGACGTCACTGACTTGTGGGGGCCCCGTCGTTTTCTCCCGCCAGTTTCTTCTCCTACCTTCGATGCCTCCCTCCTCGGCTTCATCTTCATCATGACTTCTGATTTTTCGCGGGAAGGAGACAAACTTGGCATCTTCATCCTCACAACCACCTCGCGCTCCCGTCCACACGACGCCAAGATGCCTCCGCTTCCCTAAACCAAGCCGGCATATTAATTCATCCATCCCGCCTGATTCTTTCTGCCGTATTAATTCGGGATTTCACTCGCTCCACTGGCTTAACTACTTAATTCCTCCTCAACTCCAGCTAAGCTTAGCTCACTCAGACTAGTGCTTTAATTCGAACCATGGAGACGACGATGCTGCTGCTCTACGCCGGGATTTTCGCGGCGGCGGCGATGTACCTCGCCGCCGCCGCCGTGTTCCGGCGACGCGGCGGGGGCGGCGCCGGATTGCCGCCGGGGCCGAGGGGATTGCCGCTGGTCGGAAGCTTGCTTTCACTCGACCCAGACCTTCACACCTACTTCGCCGGACTCGCGGCGAGGTACGGCCCGATTTTCTCCATCCGGCTCGGGTCAAAGCTTGGCGTGGTGGTGAGCTCGCCGGCGCTGGCGAGAGAGATGCTCCGCGGCGACAACGATCTCGTCTTCTCGAGCCGCGACATCCCCGACGCGGCTCGCGCCATCTCCTACGGCGGCGGCCAGAACATCGTGTGGAACCCCGTGGGCCCCACGTGGCGCCTCCTCCGCCGCATCTGCGTCCGCGAGATGCTCAGCCCGGCCGGACTCGACAACGCCGGCGAGCTCAGGCGGCGCGAGTTCATGTCCACCCTGCGCCACATCCACGCCGTCGCCGGCGCCGGCGGCGAGGGCACCGTCGATGTCGGCGCGCAGATGTTCCTGAACACCATGAACGTCGTGACCAGCACGCTGTGGGGCGGGAACATCGGCGGCGAGAGCGAGAGGGCGGCGGTGGGGAAGGAATTCCGGGACCTCGTCGCTGACATCACTGAGATGCTCGGCGCGCCTAACGTGTCGGATTTTTTTCCTGCGCTGGCAAAGTTTGATCTGCAGGGCATTCGCAAGAAGTCCGACGTGCTCATGCATCGGTTCGATGAGATCTTTGCTAGGATCATACAGCAGAGGACTAAAGGCAGCGACGGCGAGACGGCGGCGGATTTCCTAGAGTACATGCTCAAGCTGGAGAAAGAAGGGGGTGACGGCAAGGCAGCCTTCACCATGACCAACGTCAAGGCCCTTCTCATGGTAAGTATTTCTCTGTTGCAGATTGCAGGACGTTCTATCAGAGAGGTAGGATAACTTATATACTGTAACGGAGGTAGTACTAAGTATATTGTCTGTGTCTTAAAATATGCTTATATTTTTTTATGGTTTATGAGAAATAATTTTAAATAATAATATCTGTATATAAAAGTAAGTATTTTTTTTAAAAATAAAGAGGGCTATATATTATGATATCTTATTTAGTGACAGATCTAATAACAATATTCTTTTTTTTGCGGGGCTAATAACAATATTCTTATATGAACAATAGTTTAATTTTTTTAACTATTAATTGAAAGCTGTAAAAGTCTATTCACTGTTTAAAAATGAACTCTTTTTGGACTGAGTACTGCTTATACTGGCTGATCAATCCATTTACTATTCCTGTATCACTCTCAGGTACCACCTGCAGGCCGAAATCTTGAAACGAGTCTCTCACTTTCTATTAGGACCTTCTCCTTGAAAAAGAGACTCAATTCATATTTAAATTTTAAAATCATTTAAAAATTATAAAATTTCTGAAATTTTGCCCTATACAGGGAACCCATTAATTGATTGCAGCAAAACCAGCCGTAACTGAATTAATTTGTGACTCTCATCACAGGATTTGGTGGTCGGGGGAACGGAGACGACGTCGAACACGGTGGAATGGGCAATGGCGGAGCTACTCAAAGACCGGCGAGCCCTACGCAAGGTGAAGGAAGAGCTCGACGCCGTCGTCGGGCGCGAAGCCGTGGTCGAGGAACATCACCTGCCGCGCCTCCACTACCTGCATCTCGTCCTCAAGGAGACGCTCCGCCTCCACCCGGCGCTCCCCCTCATGGTCCCACACTGCCCCACCGACGACGCCGTCATCGCCGGCCACCACATCCCTGCCGGCAGCCGCGTGTTCGTCAACGTGTGGGCCATCCAGAGGGATCCGTCTATTTGGGAGAATCCCGGGGAATTTATCCCGGAGAGGTTCGAGAACGCCGGGGATGGTGGCGGTGGCAGGAGGTTGGATTTTACCGGGAGCGAGCAGGATTACATGCCGTTTGGGTCGGGGAGGAGGATTTGCGCCGGGATCGCCATGGCGGAGAGGATGGCGGGGTACTCGCTGGCGTTGTTGCTGCAGGCGTTTGACTGGGAGCTCCCTGCCGGCGAGCGGCTGGACATGGCGGAGAGGTTTGCGATCGTGATGAAGAAGGCGACACCCCTGGTGGCCGTGCCGACGCGGAGGTTGTCCAAGCCTGAGCTCTACTACTCAAGTTAGACGACGACGACATCACTGCACTGAATACACTCAATGGCTAGTGCATGCTGAGACTTCAGTTCTAGCCTTTTAGGAATTAATACCTGAAACATATATGTCAGCCAAATATGAATGAAAAGATCGATAATAATGTGTAAACCTTTCAAATACACTGAAAAAAAATATAAATCACTAGTAGGGTACCCCTCATCGGTAACAGTCCCCAACAGCCATCAGTCACGGGTATGGGGACCGTTACCTACAATGGGTGACTGATGTCGAACGGCATCTGTCACGGTCGGAATAACCGTTACCGATGTAAGATATCGGTAACGACTCTTGATAAAGAACCGTGATCGATAAGTTTTTCCTAGGACACAATATGCCATTGCGAACCGTGACCGATGCCTGTCAGTATCGGTGTTTGTTTACGAGCCGTGACCGATAATAGAATATCGGTCACTCCTCGTATATGTTGGACCATGACCGATGTGGTCTGTCACGGTTTGTTTAATCGAAACCGTGACCGATGAGAGGACTTCGGTATCGGTTTCTAGTATAGAACCGTTACCGATGATCAATTTAGGTAAAAAAAATAAAATACAAAAATCGGCTGGCCTTAGGTAATTGCCAGCCACGCCCTCTGAAAAATAGCAGAATACCCACCCAAACCCCAGCACT
>CM002486.1:19350061-19378745 GCA_000325765.3 Leersia perrieri | reverse complement strand
ATCCGGCTCGGGTCAAAGCTTGGCGTGGTGGTGAGCTCGCCGGCGCTGGCGAGAGAGATGCTCCGCGGCCACAACGATCTCGTCTTCTCGAGCCGCGACATCCCCGACGCGGCGCGCGCCATCACTTACGGCGGCAAGCAGGACATCGTGTGGAGCCCAGTGGGCCCCACGTGGCGCCTCCTCCGCCGCATCTGCGTCCGCGAGATGCTCAGCCCGGCCGGCCTCGACAACGTCGCCGCCCTCCGCCGCCGCGAGTTCATGGCGACAATGCGCCACCTCCACGCCGTCTCCGCCTCCGGCGGCGGCGAGGCCCCCGTCGATGTCGGCGCGCAGATGTTCCTGACCACCATGAACGTCGTCGCCGGCACGCTATGGGGCGGGAACATCGCCGGCGGCGGAGGAGAGGGCGAGAGGGAGGCGGTGGGGAAGGAATTCCGGGACCTCGTCGCCGACATGACCGAGATGCTCGGCGCGCCAAACGTGTCGGATTTTTTCCCGGCGCTGGCGCCGTTTGATCTGCAGGGAATTCGCAAGAAGTCCGACATGCTCAAGCATCGGTTTGATGAGATTTTTGCTAGGATCATACAGCAGAGGACGACTAAAGGCGGCGGCGGCGACGAGACGGCGGCGGATTTCCTTGAGTACATGCTCAAGCTGGAGAAGGAAGGCGGTGATGGCAAGGCAGCCTTCACCATGACCAACGTCAAGGCCCTCCTCATGGTAACTACTACTGTCTTATCACTGTTTAAAAATAAACTCTTTTTGATTGAGAAGGTGTGTTTGATTGCTAGCCATACTTTGCCACAATTAAGTTTAGGTAAATTTTGGCAGCCATAAAAAATTTGGCGATCAAATTGCTAGTCACAAAGTGTGACAAAGTTGAGCAAAATTGAGTCTATAATACGTGAGACATATTATTGTTAAAGTGCGGCAAGTCATAACTGTGGTAGAGAACCAAACACTTGCTTAGCAACCTGTAGCAGCTATGAGGGTGACGATAAACCAAAAGTTACTTGTACTGGTTGATAATCCATTTAGTATTCCTCTCTCACTCTCAGCTACCACCTGGCAAAAATCTTGAAATTAGTTTCTCATGCCTTCTCCTTGAAAAAGAGACTAAATTTATATTTTCAATTTATAATTTGTTTAATTTTTTTTAAGTCTTTACCTATTATAATTCTAAAATTTCCAAAAATTTTCCCTATTCCGACACAGGGAACAAGCCTGACAACAAAGTCTCACCATTAATTGCAAACAAAGTCTCACCATTAATTGCAGCAAAACCGTAACTGAATTTATGATTATCATCACTACAGGATTTGGTGGTTGGAGGGACAGAGACAACATCGAACACGGTGGAATGGGCAATGGCGGAGCTACTCAAAGACCGGCGAGCCCTACGCAAGGTGAAGGAAGAGCTCGACGCCGTCGTCGGGCGCGACGCCGTGGTCGAGGAACATCACCTGCCGCGCCTCCACTACCTCCAACTCGTCCTCAAGGAGACGCTCCGCCTCCACCCGGCGCTCCCCCTCATGGTCCCACACTGCCCCACTGAAGACGCCATCGTCGCCGGCCACCGCGTCCCCGCGGGGAGCCGCGTGTTTGTCAACGTGTGGGCCATCCAGAGGGATCCGGCTGTTTGGGAGAATCCCGGAGAATTTATCCCGGAGAGGTTCGAGAATGCCGGCAGCGGCGATGGAGGTGGCCGGAGGCTGGATTTTACCGGGAGTGAGCATGATTACATGCCGTTTGGGTCGGGGAGGAGGATTTGCGCCGGGATCGCCATGGCGGAGAGGATGGCGGGGTACTCGCTGGCGTTGTTGATGCAGGCGTTCGACTGGGATCTCCCTGCCGGTGAGCGGCTGGACATGGAGGAGAGGTTCGCGATCGTGATGAAGAAGGCGAGGCCACTGGTGGCCGTGCCGACACCGAGGTTGTCCAAGCCTGACCTCTACTACTCAAGCTAGACGAAGACGTCGTCACTGAACTGAATACACTCATCGATAGCTAGCTAGCGCTGAGGCTTCTGTCCTAGCCTTGTAGGAATTAATACCTGAAACATATATTTCAGCCAAATATGAATGAAAAGATAATGATGTGTAAACCTTTCAAGTACAATGAAAAAATATAAATGGAGATAAAAAAATTACACCTAGTGTTTGGCACTGTTCTTGTCTGGGTGCAGATCTGTTTGGAGAACACATCTAAATACACGGGCTTGTTTCGTTCTATACGTGTAGTTCTTTTTTAAAAAATAAATTAATCCATTTTTTTAGTTTAACACAGTTGATACGAGAAATGCATGTGAGTCTTCCCGGTTAGCAACGCAAGTTGCGAATTAGCCAGTCCCAGGTTCAAGGCTTACTTCTTTCTTAATTCCATTGATATGAAAGCCCTTCCTTTTATATCTAACCTTTTTTAGAAATACTCAGGGGTCTTCCCGGCTAGTAGTGCAAGTTGCGAGCTGGCCATTCCCGTGTTCGAGTCTCACTCCCTTTTTAGTTCCGTCAATATAAAAGCACTTCCTTTTATATCCAACTTTTTTTAAAAGAAAAGCTAGTACTATATTTATTTCAAAATATAGCAACCTTTGAGAGGATATGACATCTTTAATACAATAATACAATGTATATGGATATATATATGTCTAGATATCCGTAAAAATATTACTATATTTTGGGATTATCTCTTAATACAACATATGTGCAATCTCTAGATACATTATCCTATAAAGGGTCTGTTTGGGGAGCTTTTCCTAGCTGCAGCTGCCAGAAACTGCCCCAAATAGTCCACAGTTTCTGAGAATCTGCAGTTATAGATTCTGAAAAATAAACTAAAAAGTCATAAGTTGAAGAAGTTGGTTTTCCAGAGCTTTTTTATATTCTCAGAAGCTGACTACAATTTAAAAGCTTCTCAATCAGGCCCAAAGTGTCTCATCCCTAAAATAATAGTACTATATTTCGGGATAGAGTGAGTACTTAATTAGCATGATCCCAGTTGTTGTTCACTGTCTATCATGGCTGAGTATTTACTGTGAAGTGCGCCAGAGAGGCTTTTCCCCATCACAAAACTGCCACGCCCCATCGCGCTGTTCGATCAGCATGTGGCTGCCGGATAAACGTGAGTACTTAATTAATCATGCTAATGATCCCAGTTGTTCATGGGCCATCATGGCTGACTTTTTACTGAGAAGTGGGCCAGAGAGGTTTTTCCACATCACAAAACTGCCCCGGCCCCGTCAGCAGCTCGATCAGTTGAGTTTGGTGGAGAAGCTTTCTCTTCCCCGTACGCCTTGTTGCACATTCAACCTACCCTGAAACTACTGAACATGTAATTTTGTTACCAACAAGGTGGCTGCTTCTCAAAATAATCACTTGACAGAAAACGCTCCTAAGACCCGTCGGTGCATTTCTTTTCCAACAAGGGGCAAAAATTTGCTGTTACAAAACTTATACAATCGGTTCAGCCAACACGCAAAAATAACAGCTGACCTTGCGTACAAATCAGCAGGAGAGAAGGAATTTCATCAGTATAAGTAATAAGAAACTGTTTGTGGAAAATTTCTTGCACCGAGGGAGGATCACATTGTTCAGCAGCGCAAGTTCGAAGTGTTAGGCTCTTCCATCCCGAATAGTGAATGCATGATTGGCAATGACTGATCCAAATGAAGAAATAGCAGGAGAAAAGACCTACTCTATATAAGAGCTTTGATACCAACTTGCTGGATCTCGCGCAATCGCCAAACTGGGTAATATGACTCTTCTTCTGGCACCTCATCACTATCCATCAGTTGCATGGCCCATCCATAAAAGACAGTTTGGATGGTGTCCTAGCATAATTCAAGCACAGTAAAATAATAAAAAATTCAGGAGTATCTGTTTGTTACAAATATAGAATGTGCTGCCACCTTTGAATTAAGAGAACCTATTTTTTTTCAGCAATTCATAGGATCCTACAAAAAAGATACATGGCCTACTTGGGTCTATAGAAATGACCATACATGTCCACCTTCCTACTTAGTAACCAGTAGAAAATTGTTTTACCTTGAAGGAAAGGTCTGTATGCTATAGTAGACAGTACAGGTCCAACATTCCATTTAAAGTATTTACCTTAACAACTCTAGCTACATTAGTAATTGTGTAAGCTTCGAAAACATAGCTAATAGTGCATGATGAGGGTTTACACCAGGAGGCTATTGCCATGAGCCTATATCAGGAGTAAATTTCACTAAACTACATGTTTTATAGTCAAAGTTGCAAGTTTTGTGAAACATTAATACCATGATATGTGTACTTAAGTGACAAGTATCAAAATATATATGGTTTTCTGCAACTCAAACCATAAAATGTGTAGTTTTGCTATATTTACTCTAATCAATCAAGGATGTGGCATGAAAGTTAAAGCTAATAAGGTCACTGAACTAACAATGAAGCTACCATGTATCAGCCAGTACATGACAACAGAAAAAAAAAAAAAGCATTAGTACAACAAAAGCAACATATAGCCCAATGGATAGCCTACCTGCCCCCCTTCTGTAACTTGTCCTTCCCTATCACGAACACAGTAAATTTGCTGTGTTTGGAACTGAAAGACATTTTCAGAAAGGTATATTGTAAGCAGAATAAACAACAAAGATGGCAAAATCAAAATTTAACATGCCACTTAGCCAATTACCGCTACGATAATGATGGGCACAGATCCCATCATTTTTGTTTCTCTTACATCAGCATCTGAAATGTGCAGAATCTGCAAGGCAACAGAAATAATGAATTTATTCGTTTCATGAAGTTCTCTAGTTCCAGCTTTGAAACAACAAACCATAGTTCATAGGAATGAACCCAAATTTACAGAATGGGACAAAATTTTACTACAAAGGAAGGCAGATGTTTCAGTGTGTAGTTTACAAAAAGAGAACTACAAGAAAGGAAATGATGTGAAATATAGGACAGAAGTGCCTACTTTGTGGTCAAAAAATATGCCCTGTGATGCATAAGCATTTCTCTCTCCTTTGCAGCGTTCAAGCACTTCCTTAGTGCAATACTTTTTTAAGGTTTCCACATCACCCTGAAAGCATCATATGTGCTAAAAAGATTAATAGATATATCTGATAGGTGCATGATTTTACATATATATTAGAAAGCATATTAATCGGAGGCTTTACACTCATGTGTATAGCTTTATTTCAGACTCATTATTTGCGTAATTCCAATCAAAGTTCTACAGCTCTACAATACATAACAAAAGGTATTTCAAAACAACATTAATCATTAGGACCTTCAGCCACAGTATAATGCTAGTCTAATATGGGAGTTTACTCTTAGCAAGATAGATGTTACCTTCGAATATGCAGTAAGAATAGGTTTTATCATTTCTTGAACATCAGCAACAAAATCAGGCAAAGAAAAGGTTCTGTAAACAAAATGGTGAAATAGTTCAGATATATCCTATAACGCTCAAACTTTTAAGTGGCATATCTTACGGGTCTCGCTGCCGAATTTCCCTGAAAGACACTGCAGTTGCAGTTTCCTCAAAAATAGATTCATTCAAACTGCAAGGATTTCATAAATCAACAGAACATCAGAGGTTGATATATAAAACAAAGAAAATATATCAACTAATTTGCAACTGTAAGAAAGAAAACATTGCATTTAGTTTTCATGAATTCATGTATCACCAATAATAATCTGTTTGTTTTGGTAACCATATGTAGTTCTTTTTACACAGAACACAATGTGCTAATAAAGCAAACAAATGAAATGGAGTGCAACTTACTCTTGAATTTTCTGAACCACTGGATTGTCACTAGTTTCCCATTGCTCTCGTACATCCTCAGCTACCTAAATTTAAAAATGCAGAACATCACTGATACAGGGAAAACTGCATTCCAGTTTCATTGAAAGAAAAATGTTCTGATGGTACCTCTTGTCCTTTGGTCACGACAGGTTTGGTATATTCATTCACTCTCTTATAGACTGGATGACCTTGCATCTTAATACAGAAAAAGGGTTTCAGATGGAGATTAAATCAGAAAACAAGGAGATGAATATTCAGGAGTACCTTATTCTTTAGTGCTTCCCATTTTTCACCCAATACTGACTTCTTTGTTGGTACAATAACTAAGTCAGTTCGAGTACTCTTTTCAACTGTTGCAGCAGAAGCATGCCTGGCATGATTTTTCTTCTTTCTGCTGCTAGAGCTTAGCTCATCTTTCAAAATTTCATATCCCTGCTTAGCAAATGTTGAGACTCTAGTATCCCTCAACTTTGCAAATGCATCAGACACCATGGGTGAACCAGACGAAAGTGTTGACCTCAGTTTATTAAACAATGTATAGCCACTTGTGCCAGCTTGTGACTTGTCATCTGAATTTGACGAATATTCAGGCTTTGAAGTTTCAGGAGAGCCATCCCTACAACTTGAGGTATCTTCTTTTCCTAGTCTGAAACTCTCTTTCACCTATCAATAATTCCAACAAAGCAAATGAACTTCACTCAAACAACAGTATGGTGCATACTGGACAGAAGTGAGATTGTCATACGGATTTATCACTAACCTCTTCTGTCGCGGCAGACATTTTCTCTTTCATATTTGCTGTAACCTACATGGTATTATAAAGCCAAATTCCTAAGTACGTAAATAAAGAAAGTAATATGACATGTTTTTCTAGACAAAACTATCATACTAAAAGGACCACTGTAGGTGACTTACCTTTTTAGATGCTGCCTCAGCTTCAGTCAAAACATCATCAACGCTCTTGTAAATTCTGTCAGCTGTTTTCTTAGTCCTGCACAAGTCATATTTTGATATCTTCAAGTAAGCCAATGAGAAAAACTGAAATTTCTTACATAACGAAGTAGATCAATAAACTTCCGCATATACAAGATTCAAAAAGCATTGATTTCACAAAACTATACCTTACTTTAAGATCTTCCTTTACCCCACTAAATTTCTCACTGAATTCCTTTATGGATTTCTGGAATTCTGGATTACTGCAACCAAAAAAGGAATAAGCAAAAAAGTGCTAGTAAGCATAATTGCGTCGTTAAGGCCAAAAAAATATATAATATTCCTTCCATTCCAAAATGTCCGTTTTGAACTGCACCCTTCATCTCTAAACATAGTAGCAATTCATTAGAGAACATTTAAGCACTTTTTTCCTCATGCTCTTGTTAATTGCATGCTTGTACCTTAAATAAAGTGCGGAATCTTTTCCAATGTTTTAGTAACAAAGAAAAATGCTTATATGCCCCTAAAAACTTTACTCAATCCCCTATCCCCCCCCCCCCAACACATGTGCCACAGACATCTCCACAGCCAACATGCTAAAGAACAGATAAGAAATGATATAACAAATTTCTCAAACACTTCACCAATTCCTGTACACAAGTCTATGTGAAGAGAGTAGAAACATCAATTGTCATACACATTGCTAAAAGTATTGCATTCCTTCTGCTTAGCTTTTGTTCATGGTGGGGGCCTTAGATATAAAGGCATACCTCTTAGCCTCCCCCTTCAATTGTTTCGAGAACTCATTAAAAACACTTAGATTCCGACAACTCAAATGCCTATATCCAGAAACTCCTAGCATCCTGATATTCATTGCCTACACCATGACAAGGGAGCTGGCAATCAGTAAATTGTATGAATAGAGATAAAGAAAGAAATAAAGTTAAAATAACATATAGTACCACAAAATAAGAATGTATTCCCAAACATGCCTTAATTTTTTATTAAAGAAAAGAATAATGATGATTTTTGAGAAATATAATGGATTGATTTCAAGCTTTCCATGCTTACAGAACAACATATAAATCTAATAAACAGAGATCTTAATCCAGTTCAAAATAAAGGAAAGCTCTTTTATAATATGAATGAATAAGCAGCATGTAATATTTTTATCTCCCCGGCAGATCTAATTCGTGGCTCCTATGCTGTGAATCTCACTGTCGTTGGCAGACTCAAATAAAAGTCTGGAATCTCACTTGTCTTCATCTACGATTCAATCCAAGTTCTAACCGGTAATGAAATACTGAGAAGTGGTACTATGAGAAAGGGAATGAAAGAAAGAGACTAACCGGTCCTTCTTGTTCTTGGTAATCAAATCAAGAAAGCGGAAAAGGAAGCCGGCGGCCGGCTCCGCTCTCCGCTTTGCGCTGCCGGCCTGCCGCCGCCTGACGCTGCGTGCCCGCCGTCCTGCCGCGCCAATCCCGCTGGCCCGCCGGCTGCCGGCTGCCGCGGCCTGCGCCCTTTTCGATGGTTTTGAAGCCGACCTTGGGGTTGCCTCCAAGAACGATGCCGTCCTTCAATAGCTCGGCGAATTCAATCAGCAGGCAGGGGTTCTTCTCCTCCCTCCACGGCCAGGTTACGGACGCCGGAGGCCTTGCCGAGGTGTACAGGTTCTGGGCGGCGGCGGCGGCGGCGGCGCTAGGTCACGGGGAGAGACGCACGCTCACTCCTCTCTGAATTTTTAGCACTTGTCTCCGGCGGTCCGGCCAAGCGGACAGCGGCTGGACTCCACAGAGGCCCAAAAGGATAGCATGCTGGCCCAATAGAAATCTTCTGCGATTCCTACATGGGCTTTTGGCTGGGCCGGCTCAAACGTACCCGGTGACCCATCCGTAAGGGCCACGCCGGAAATAATTAATCTTTTACCACTCTTATATAGGGGTAAAAACGGAGCGGATATTATTCGTACCGTATTTGCTTTCATATTTTTAGCCAGATACGAAAACAAATACGAATAACTCGGATACGGAAACAAATACGAATTATTTCGAATATGAATAAGGATCAAATAAGACCGGACACGAATACGAAAACAAATATTTCTCGGAACATTTAAACCACTCAAATTTCTCGTAAGATAAATAATTCCCTAATATAATTAGCTATTTGATATAAATACTTCAATCATGAAATAAATAATATTGATTGAATTCAACATATATGACATGAGCGATGTAAATACATGCTAAGTTGGTGAAGTGATATTAATATATATCCAATTTTAATAGATATTTCCAAGTTAAAAGTAATATTATCAAAATGCACAGTGATTTAAGCTAAAATACCATTTAAAAAGTGAGAAAGTTGGCTAGAATAAAATAGAAAGAGGTATGCCATGTGTTTTGCGGATATCCGTATAGCAACAGTGTCCGGATATCCATATTTATATCCGAATCCGCCGGAAACTGCGTTACTATATTCGTATCCGTATTCGAGAAAAACTATCCGTATTCGTATCCGTATCTGGATTTTCCAAAAAATATCCGCTCTGACTTTATCCGTATTCGTTTTTCTCCGGATTGAACGGAAACTATCCACTCTGTTTTCAGCCCTACTCTTACGGATAGGATAGCATATGAAATACCATCTGGACCCACTGTCAGTGACTCTGGACCAACCAACTATCAGTGACTCAGTTAAAGTGTCATTCGTAAATAGTTAAATGCCTCGCCACGCCGCTTCCACCATCGCTGCCTCGACCGCCGCACATGGCCGCAAATCCCCTTTCCTTCCTCTCTGAATGCTCCTCCGTGACGGCCACGCCGCACATAATAAATGGCTCATCTGAATGCTAATGTCAGGCATCGGCCCTTTCTTCTCTCTCTCTTTTGGTTTGCACCGACGACCTTATCTTTGCCCTGCTTTTCTCCCATCTTTTCGACTTGCTATCCTACTTTTCTCCGTCATTTTTTATGCATAATAATGCCCACCTTTCTCAGAAACCTTGGTGAAATGTTAAGCACATGTCATGCCATTAAGTCGTAATAGATCGACTAAACGCGTTAGGTGATGCATACCCAAGTGCTGAGCCCACTCCTAATCGCAATGTCCTTGTATTGGTCGTTCATCTGCCCTGCTTCGAGAAACTCGATCTCAGCCATGAATGTTTCCTTTCTTTCTAAGATAGTTATTGGAGGAGTCTTTGTAGCTCCGTTCGATCTGTGGATAGATCAAGGAACAGTAAGGAGGTTCATGAACAGTTTAAATTAGTTTGTCGATCACAAGCTACAACAGTGGGTTACGTTGTAGGAACACTTTATGAAAGATCGTGGTGGTTGTATTGTAACTTTAAATTATCCAACTAAAAACGAGACCAAATTAATGGAAGCCAGGACAGCACCAGTCGATTTTCAGCATGAGGCCGCCGAGGGGAAGCCGCGACGTGGCTCAGCTCTGTTAATTCTCATTCTCTTGCAGTCTTCGCATACATCTACGAAAAAAAAAAACTAGTACTGTACTTATATATGCCATCGCTGTCTCATGTCTGCACGCTCACATCATACCACTGTTCATAAGTCATAACCTTGCGACTAGTGCGCATTACAGACTGTACTAGTACATAATTGGATTTAATAGTAGAAAATTTGATTTGGCCTAATTAAGGATATTTGGGGAGCTTAAGAATCTGAGAAGCATCTTTCTGTTAGCCAGCTTTTGAGAATTTAGAAAAACTCTGAAACCCAGTTTCTTCAACTTCCGGCTTCTTAGTTTATTTTCTTCCAGAATCTATAACTACAGCTTCTTAAAATCTATAAACCGTTTGGGACAGCTTCTGCCAGCTGCACTCCCAAACAGGCCCTAAGATGTGCATAATACTATATAAGCTAGCTCACTAGAGGGTAGAAGAGCATTCATAGTTGATCCATCATCTTCCCAAATCATCCAACAACACATAGGGCACGAAGCAACAACAGTCACAACCATGGGAGAAGTCGTCACCACCACCACGGCGTCGTCTCTCCCAACTCCGGCGAAGTCGACGAGCCTCTTCTCACAGATCGCCGTCCACCCCGACGGCACAATCACCCGCCCTTTCGTCCCCGACGCGCCGCCCTCCCTCACCGGCGCCGGCGAGGTCGTCCTCTCCCGCGACGTCCCCCTCGACGCCTCCCTCGCCACCTCCCTCCGCATCTACCTCCCCAATCCTCCGCCGCCGACGACGAACTCGAGGAAGCTCCCCATCATCCTCTACTTCCACGGCGGCGGATTCGTCCTCTTCACCTCCGGCACCGTCTTCTACCACGCCTCCTGCGAGTCCATGGCCGCCGCCGTCCCGGCCATCGTCGTCTCCCTCGACTACCGCCTCGCGCCGGAGCATCGCCTCCCCGCCGCCTACCACGACGCCGTCGCCGCCGTCCACTGGCTCCTCGCCGGCGCCGGCGCCGGCGACCCGTGGATCGCCTCCCACGGCGACCTCTCCCGAATCATCATCATGGGGAGCAGCTCCGGCGGCAACATGGCTTTCCACGCCAGCGTACGGACGAAGGCCGCCGTTCTTGGGATCGTGCTCCACCAGCCGTACCTCGGCGGCGAGGAGAGAACGGCGTCGGAGGAGAAGTCCGGCGAGGACGCCGTTCTGCCATTGGAGGCGAACGACAAGCTCTGGCGACTCGCGCTGCCGGCCGGCGAGGATCGGGACCACGAGTTCAGCAATCCGGCGAAGTCGATGTCGCCGGCGGCGATCGCCGGAATGCCTCGGATCCTCGTCACCGGCAGCGACGGCGACCCGCTGATCGACCGGCAGAGGGAGTTTGTCCGGTGGCTGGAGGAGCACGGCGTTGACGTCGTTGACAGAACTGACCTCGCCGGATTCCACGCCGCCGAGCTGTTCGTCAAGGAGAAAGCCGACGACCTCTTCGCGGTGGTGCGCGACTTCATTGCCGCCGCCGCCGTCGACGGCGACCGCTGATGGTGACGTGTACTTGGGCTGGTAGGCCGTGTCATTTGTCGCTGTTGTGTGGGGAAAATAATAATAATCCGGCACGGCATTGATTGTACTCATCTGATGATGCAGCTAGCTGCCGTGAGTGACTGTGCTTGATTGTTTTTTTTTCTTTTTTGAAAATTCCTGTGCTTCATTAATTCGTCTGTCCTGTTTTGATTTGCAAAATGATGGAATAAAAAATGGATCATTACTTGAGTAAAGATGCATGTATGAGTGATGGAGCTAGCAAGTCAATGCTCGTTGATTCGTTGTTAATCGTCGCTGTGTACACGATCAGAAAAAGTCGTGATTTTGTCACTAAATGTCGGTGTCAGTGTTGATTTCATGGAGATTTGCAGTGTTAGCATCCTCTGTTTGCACTCAAATTTCTTTCTATTGCGTCAACGTCCGCCCAGCACTGCACAAGATTATTTAGCAGCAGCGTCGTGGCATCAAGCCAGCAAGTGGGCCAAGTGTACACCACGAAAAGGAATAAGGTTACTTCGTGTCCCTTTATTCACTTCGAGTTTAAAAATCATCCTTCAGTCATAATACTACAAATGTTGGACCCAGACTTCCGAAACCTGTCTATATTGGGTCCTGGCACAGTATATGAGGATGGTTTTGCTAATGTGGCTGATTCACCAGGTCCAAATTGGTGAGTTAGCACAAAATTTCTTTAAAAAAATAAAAAACAACAACAAGGGGTCCACATGTCATCCTTCCTCTCCAACTCTTCCACCTCAGTCCTCCCTTCTTCTTCCTGTTCCCTCAACACGCGGAGGCAAATCACCAACGCAGCAACGCTGCGTGCAGTGGCATGCTGTGTGCATTCCCGGAGTAAATGGGCCGCATCCGAATTTTCGCTGATATGTAGAGTAGGCAGTCGGCCCAGCAAGTTTGGTGTTGGGATTAGACAGGCTGTGTGTCGAAGCGGGCCAAGCCCACAGTGTTGCTTTTGCTGTGCTGTCGTGATCACCATGATGCCTATATGCGTCGCGTCAACTTTAGTTTAGACAAGTGTCTTCGTGTAGTCAAGTCAGCGTGGACAACAATGGAGCTAAATCATCATCATCTGCTCTGCCGATGATTGAGTATTTTACTCCCTGCGTCAAAAAAAAAAACATAATTTCTGTATCAAATTCAAACCTAGAATTATTTTTTTTTACGAAGGAAGTAGCCACGAAATGGGCTGATCGACGATTAATTTCCGTACAAGATAGGTGATTGATTTGGGTGCTTATTTTAGCTCAAGATTATTGTAATCTATATTATTATGCCAAATTATTATAAGTTAGATTAATATAAGTTGTAATAGAATAAGTTATGAATTGTTTCTTTTTTAGATTATTGGAGGCTAAATTATTGAGTTTGCAAGTCTAAAGATGGAATGGGATGGCATGGTGGGTAATTTTCTACCCAATAATCTAGAAAAGGCTGACCCTGTTAGGAAAATCGAGACACAATGGAGTCAGAGATTTAACGTGGAAAATTCTTGCGGAAAAAAACCATAGGTAACTATCGATATTGAGGAGTTGATACAAACGCAGGGAATATAAAGTGTTGTTGCACCTTTCCCATGCGGCATACAAGAGATATATATAAAGGGGAAATAGAGGACTTCTAATAGGGAAAGACTAAATGTGAAACTAATCCTACTACTAGGAATATAATCCAAATACATGAAATCTATAAATTCGGATCATATCTCTAACAATCTCCAAATAAGCTTATCAGATTATAACAAACTGGGTTCTAGATTATAATAAGTTGCTCCAATAGTCTATTTATTTCTTTCTGATTAATTTAACTTATCTAGATTATAATAATTCTAAGTTGAAAGAAACATTGACCTTAGATGCACCATTCACCAAAGCTAGCGGGCACATCCCGCATATGCTGATCGGTTGAGTATCCTTTCTTCTTTTTTTTGAGAATTACCCAGTACAACATAGACACTCACAACGCACGCACACTCGTCCCTATTAATGCATACACATAAACTCTACCCCTAATGAGGAGTAGATCGGCAAATTCTTGAGATTGACGAAGTCATCATGGACGGCTCGCTGTCGACGGATATGTCGCTTACAACTAAAAGCACAAATTATGCATTTACTTAGTACAAACCAACCAATGCATGTTATCTTTTTTTTGAACTCCATGTTATCTATTTTTGCTTTAGTTAATTGTTTTGTCAATGCATGTAGCAATGTATTTAATGTGCGCCTTATTGGGACATAGGAGAAAAGTGGTTGCGTCTTATATTTTAAAACGGAGGGAACGGATGGAGTAGTTGCTAAGAGCTAATTATTGGAGAAGTTATCTTTTAAAGTACTTAGATATAGCTTGCTATTATTGAAGAATGCCTAACGTCGATCTAGCACTACTATTTAAGGAAGAACCTCGATGTAAATATTATGGTTAAAAATTTGTGATCACACTCAAGATATATAGCAAAACTAATTCAAGTTACTCTTCATTATATATTTCTAGTACTCCCTCCGTCCCATTTTAGATGTCGTTTTGGGCCTTCCGGGTTGTCCCAAAATGCTGGTCGTTGTCTACAGTAGGAGTGGGCCAGCCCATCAGCAGCGAGTCTTATCCTGTCGTCCTCTCCCCTCTCTACCGATTCCTCTCTCGTCTCTTCCACCGCGAGTCCGCTTCTTCCCCTCCTCTCCAACGATTCTTCCCTAACGAGCAGCGCCGCACATCCTCTTCGATTCCCCACCGTCTTCCCCATGTTCAACAGCATAGGGAACCAAAGGGGCAGGGCCGCCGGCGGCAAGCACCCTAGGGGCTCCGATGTGCACCCTTTCAGTAGCAGCGTGGGGGCTATGGTGCAGAGGAAGGAGGCCTCTTGTGAACCTAGGGGCGGCGGCGGTGGGCACCCTAGGGGCGCCAGCGGCGGGCACCCCGACGGAGCCAGCAAGGGGGGTGATGGCAGAGGGTGCCCTAGGGGAGGAGGTGGGGAATCCCCCGTGGATCTCGGCGTATGCGCTATCCCAGATCCGATCGAGTTCCCCTCCTCTCCTGATTTTCCTCCCCTTCTTCCCCAGTCTCCTGATTTCCCCTCCCCTTCCCGATTTCCCCTCCCCTTCTTGGTTTTCTTCTTCTCCTTCCTAGCAGACGCGGGCGGCGGCGGCGGGGGTCCTAGCAGACACGGCAGCGGCGATGGGGGTCCCTGGGGCGTCAACGGCGACCCTTGGACAGCGATGGCAGCGCTAGCCCTAGGAGCGGCGGCGGTGGTGCTGGGATAGTGGTGTCGGCGGCGGCCGCCCTAGGGGTATCGACGGCGCGGCAGCCAGTAACTGCTGTTGTACTGTGGCGGTCCCTAGAGTGGCGACGACGACAGCGATGCTATGGGCGGCGGGTAGTACTGATAGTATGGGGGCATATTGGTCATTTTAGCTCAGTCTTATTTTCTCTTCAGGCTCTCAGAACGTCAAGTAATCTGAGACAGAGGGAGTACAATGTAGGTAGAGACGTAGAGCTACTGGTAGTAGATGAAATGGCGCAGTAAAATACTGTGGCCGAGACTGAGAGAGTGCTTAGCACCATGGTCATTTTCTAATCACCCCGGTAGTAATAACTAATCCCTGCACCCCAACTGCAGCCGCAGGCACGTTACTCAAACAGGGAGGGAGGCAGCAGGATATTTTCACCATCCTTTCAACTTTTTTTTACCGCGGGGACGCGGGCTCGTGAACCAGCTATCACAGTAGCACTGGCATGGTTCGTTAGGCGTCGGGATTTGCGCCGCCGCGCGTCGTCTGCTCCGCTGCTCGCGCCGCACTTGGAAAACACAAACTAATCCCTTCCCTCGCTCGTTTTCCTCGCCTCCGCCGCTGCGATTGGACGTCGCCTGCTGCTGCTGTACATCTAGAGCTCGAGCTCGAGCTCATGGTGGTTTTTATACAGTGGGAGCGATGCATTGCAGTATTGTTGTTTTGTTGTGTGTTGTTGTATGGGAAAGCAGAAACGGAATCGAATCGATTTGGGTTGGGGTTGGGGTTTTCGAATTTCGAGGAGAGATGAGTGTTGAGAGTGAGTAGTCAACTGGCGTCGTACAACGCGCACGGCTCGAGGTGTCCGATACATACCCTTGGATTGGCTGCTCCATTATTTGGGCACGGACTTTCTTCTTCCCTTTCAATTCCTACCTCTCCTCCGTAAATTCGATTCTTTATCCCATGCATACTTCTTCCTTTTTTTACTGCTAACGGATCCCTTGTTTTATTCCCACGTTTGTCAATGCTAACGGATCCACAATACAGGAGTATATACTCTATACTCTTACTGCATGCTTTACCTTTTTGTCAATGCCATTGCTGATGAAGCATTCATCAACCATGTAGGACGTGCACTGTCCAGCTACAGTGACCACGACGCCATCTTGCACTGCTACAGTCTCATGCATGTGAACAGTGAGCCGCCTAATTAATTTCATACACTACTCCAGTTGACGACGGCTGGCGTTGGGTTGGTTTCACGCGGTGATTCGTTTCATGCCCCTCTTGTTGTTTTTTACTGCATCCCTGGAGTACGTATGTTATATATGCGATTTTGAACGAGTTATTCTGATCTACTCGAACAAAACTCTTTGTTTTACTCATACATGCAATGTGCAGTTCCATCTAAACTCAAGAGATCGATGAAGACTGCATTAAACCGTGCCACATGCCTCATCTCAGCGGGCGGATGCATGTTTTGCGCAAGCATTAATTAATCAACGCACACAGCTCAATCTGCCCGCAGCTTGCCAGCGTGTGCAACGATCGCTCATACATGCAGCTAGAAGATCTGAATTATTATATGGCGTTTTGCCGTATGCGAGAGCGAGACCACTCAATTATGCAACCACGTAACGAGATACGGACTAATCCTAATTAACTGTACTAATTAGGATTTCTGGCATTTTTATTAGGATGATTAATTTCTGGCATTTTTAACTGTTAATCATGGAGCAATTCTCTTAGTACATTTTTTCATTACATCACGGTATATATATGTGTGTGTGTGTGTGTAGTAAACACACATATGCGTATATTGCTTCTAGTTAGCTATAGTAGTCACAAGGACCCAACCATCTGCTATATGCGCATATGTCGTTACTGTTATTGCTCAACCAAGTATTGCTGAATTGCTGCATGGTACAGTATAGTACTCCTATGCATGTGTATCTGTTCAGTAGTTCATATAGTATGCTTTTACCTGTATTTACTGCATGCCACGTACTGTCTTTTGCATGCACAGCATGTAAATAGGAGTATTGTCGATGTAAAAAGAGTTTCACTATCTTTTTCTCAGGGATCTGTGTCGGTGCATGTTTTTGTCCTGATTCTCCTCAAACTTCAACCTCGCTTATACAATTATACGCATGCATGCTTGTGTGGTTACTGTATTACTGCATGCCTCACTGTGCAAGTAAGGACTGAAGAGATCTCTATTCTTGGCAGCACACTGCTTCTGTCTGTGCTGCATGTTCAACCTTCCCTTTGTCATAATTATTGCGTTGTTAATTTGTCCCGTACATCTTAATTGTCAGCTAGTAAAATTAATAGGAGAGATCATGGCCACTCGATCGTCAAACAGGGCCAATAATGCATGCAATAGTTATTGAGTTTACCAGCATATGTACTGCCGATCAAGTACTATGCTGGATTGCTGGCTGTGCGTGTACGTTCATTATGTTAATTATATATGCTTGCACACATGAACTACTGTGTCGATCGACCGATAGATAAGAGTTACTACCTCCGTCCCATAATATAAACAGTTTTTGACTTTTTACGGTCTTTAAGATGTTATTTTGACCAATAATATTTATAAAACTATGCTATTTTGAATTGAAATAGTTACATATTATAATAGTTTATTTAATGATAAATCTAATAACATCATTTTTACGTAATAGTTTATTTTAATTTTTTTATTAATAATTAAAGTTTAAAATGTTTGATTTGACTTTTTAAAACTTTTTATATTTTGGGATACTACGCTTTACACTTCGTCATTTTCACGTAATGGGTATGGGCCCTCTCTCCCGGCCGACCCTACTGAATGATTTCCAGATTTCCATCGATCAGCATCAGCTATAGCTCTCACTGATTAATTCAAACAGTGGCTGGCCATCAGCTGGGACCAAATTTCGGACCGTCTAGGCAGCCGGTCACAGACGTACTTGATGCAAAATAAATTGCATGGATGGAATAATGTGTGTAGGGATAGCCAAATAAACGTTCGATCTGTCCGTACGCAGCACAAATCCGAGAACATATATGGTGGAAACAACATTTAAGTAGAAACTTAGCAGCTTTTTTTTATAGAAGTTGTTGTCAATCTTTTTTTTTAATAAAAACACACATGTTTGTAAGCTGTAAATAGACAACTACAAAAGTTGCAACAACAAACTCAACTTCATTTATGAAATAAAGTTAACTAGTCGCAGAGGAAAATTATTATTCAAGTTTTTCCTTTATCTATTACTTCTCAATTTTATACTTCACAAACACGAATGATAATTTTTAAAGATATTTTGAACACTTTTATAACATGTATGGTTTTCATGTTATGCACCTAGATATTGTTTTGACCGCACCATGCATATATTTATCCCATAATTAATCCACATAACTATTTTATTACGATCTTGACATAGAAACAACCCTCCCTTAGCTAAGCTAGCTAGTTTGTGCAAAAAGCATGAAAGTCAATAGCTCATTTCCTATAAATTAAATCTCCTTGGATTCTTATGTTGAAAACATCGAACTCTACTGAAAATTATGGTTTGTGTGCAATGGGCAACTAGACTTTGGTTTAGTCGTATAGTTGAGGCAAGCCTTACCTTATTAGCACATTGCCATGATCTCACTTTCTAACCAAAATATGCTTCAGTCATTCTCATCAAATTGTTGTCCACAATTTGTATGGCATAGCTGCGATAAAATTGAGTTGTGCCAAGTTAGCCTCTAACCAAATAATCACTCAATGCGTTCAAAATGGTACTCCCTCCGATCCGTCCTTAAATACAAGACGCATTTCAATTGTACATGGTCTACAATATTTTACTTTGACCATTAATTTATTCCATAAGAAATCATCAAAAACTATAAAATTTGCATCATATGAAAACACATTCAAATACAAATTCTAATGATGTAACATGCATAACACTAAACACCAATATGGTTAGTTTAACTATTAATCAAAACTTTCAAATATTGACTTTACGGAAATCAAGGACGCCTTATATTAAAGGACGGAGGGAGTACGATTTATAACAAAGGAGTCCACCAAAAGTAAAAAGACTCTTGAAGTTAATGCTTATGGAATTAACCATTTTATAGAAACTCTTTATAAAAGTTACTAGGCTACAACATATACAGCTAGACCAAATGATGCACATGTGTAACATGTGTACAATTCGTGCACGACATTCAACAAACTCATTCGATCAGTGACTCGATCCCATCATACAGTCTTTCGCTCAGAGAGACCCGGTCCATACATAGCACGTGAAATACTACTCCGATCTGTTGAAGTGTATAAAGTGAATTGTCCGTCTTTCCCCAACAAGCTTAGGCTTTTGGGTGCTAGTGCATGTAACTTAACATGGTATCAAAGCCAGAAGTCTCGAGTTCGAATCCTGGCTGATACGCAATTAAATAAAATAATTGCAGCCCACTCTAATATTCCACGCTTAAGACTTGAGGAGGGTCTCGCGTGACGGGGAGTGTTGGAGTGTATAAAGTGAATTGCCCGTCTTTTACCAACAAGCTTAGGATTTTAGGTGCAACTGGTCGGTGCATGCAACTTAACAGGATCCTCCATATATTATTGATGGAAAGTCCAGAGGAACAAACAAGTGAATGTCACAAAATTGTGCATGATATACACCTCTCGAAGAGGACACTATTCACTTCCCTTCCCTGTAGTTTTTCAAGGTGAAAAAGGTACTCCTAGTAGCTAGAAAAACCTTTAGCACCGAGTGGTCGTTATCGACTTATCGTTCAAACCTTTGGTGCTGGTAAACCAACCGGGGCGGCTAAGGGCCAAAATTCTATACTATGAATTCAACTTGCAAGTTTTGTTTCTACATTTGTATTGTGTTTAAGAAAAACAGAAATAATGACCGCTAGTTCCAAAGAATTACTAACAATATGTATTTGGAAATTAATCAAGGTGGCCGTCGTATCGTAGCAAAAAGAGCTACGTGCGTGCAGTGGTCACGGCCGATCGAAAAGTGGACAGGCGCTTGCACGTACGTAGCGAGTGCATAACGGCTGCACAAGTGAAGTACGGGAGAATTTGCACATCATCTACAGACTATATACAGCTAGATTATTTATGTGCTGCGGTTGGTGCCTGATTGGTTCGTTCGTTGGCAACATCATCTACAGCTCGATCGATATTGAATTGAAGTTGAACCATGTACTGAGAATCTGAGACCGGCTATAATTAATTAAAGTTTTTTACCCAAGTCCACGGCGGGTCCAACATAGAGACATAGAGTAGTATATTATTGCTCGACCCACAAACCGGGTCGGAAGACTTCTTGCTTCAATTCCAGCACACTGAGAGTCAGTCGTCGTCATAAAAAAATAGAACCAATCTAGGAAGGACTAGATCGATTTTTAAATTAAGGAGATGGAGAGTCTCGAAACAAGACCTGATAGTTCACAACTTATGATGCTAACCGGTAAGACCCTTAGGCCTTTCTCCAGTCATCGTGATGGCAGCAGATAGCAAATTAAGGGTCACCTCATGTACGTACGACGTCATGTAGACTCCACTAGATCGCCTCGTGTCCCTCCTGGTCCATCTCGATCTCCCTCCAAATTGTTAATATCCTAATAATCTAAGCGTGTTGCATGCCTTCTTTCTAAAAAAAAAATCTTAATAATCTAAGCTAATAACAAACCATAAAGTAGAGCACACTCGATCCTTCTGTATCTAGTGCTCCAACAATTAATATGATTCAACAACGGTATAATTAACAAGACGGGGGAAAATTATCGATCGGTGCTGGATTTTGTACAATATTCAGTTGGATTGCTGCGGGTGTCTGGAGTTGGGGTGATGAAGAGACGTCGTAGCTTCTAGGTTGGGTAGATTTGTCTCTCTTTGGTGTACTTAACTTGAGTCCAATTAAAAGTGCGTTAAGAGTTAATGTAGTGTAAATGTACGTACGTACGTACGTAATGTAGTTCAGTTCTTGAATTGTTGTTATCTCTGAAAAGGCTGATCTGAAAAAGATCTGATGGAGATGTATCGGTGAAGAGAATTGAACAAAAGTTATGCTTCGGCCGGGAGTAGATCGACAGTATAGTACGCGACGAGACGGCGATCGATCGAAAGCTGCTCGTTTAACGGTGTCTCGGGAGAGTCGTCGTCGAGGCAAAACGCGCCGCGCGCCGGAGATGGATCGATCTGTAGACGGGACCGAACATTGTGGCGCGCGGCGCGTGCGGTGGCTTGCTCCGTTTCATGTAGATTTTCTTGTAAAACTCGTGTAAAACGCTCAGGTAGCACGATGGAATGGAATACGCGCGCGCGGGAGACCGTGCGCATGTGGTGGCGCCTCGTCGGATGGATAGGTAGCAGATGGTCAAAAGCTTTTAAAATCAAATATGACTACATCGTACTTTTAAATTGTTTCCCTCGCATGATGTATAGAGTTCAAAACTGAGTCTTGATTTTTTAAAAAGTATAAACATCTATGTTTTGCACTTTTGCAGTACACACGACATGTAAGCATACTGTTGTTTGGGTTATGGGTTCGTGTCGAAGCCAAGCTTACAAAAACCCGAAAATTTCACGGTCAATGTCTCTCCATCAGGAAGGCGGTACAACCGCACTGCACTCACCTTTGTTCATTTCGTCGCCGTCCGAGCAACCGTTAGCAAAGCCATGCAGCCACCAGAATAGCAGCAACGAGCCATCCCCCCTTGGATCCCGTGACGGTTGGGGTGGTGAAGGTAGTGGCTAAATCCATAACATCTCAGCCAAAACTAGTACCGAGGTGTAGACGGTGGCAATAGCCAGTGGCGGTGGCGTCGGCTTCTGTTTGGCGCCAACGACACTACTTTCTACTAGATCTAATGCGTCGAGGCAACATGCCAGGCTTGGGGTCACAGTGCTGGCCAATAGGCGTTCTAGCCTGTGGCAGCGTCGGCGACGAAAACAATGACAGTAGAGAAGCAAACAGTGTGACGTGACCGCGATGACTTCCCTTCTTTGGGCCGGCATGACAATGATGGGTGTGGCGACGGCGATGGCATGGCTAGCGACACGGCGGCGCTGGTTCTAGCCGTAGGTAGCGACCGCTCTTGCTCTCTCTTTTCTTCCTCCTCCGTAGGTTAGCCTCTAGGTTTGGCTGGTAGCCATGGCCGGTGGCTTGAGCTTGTCACCGTGTCTGGTTGAGCCTTTGAACTGAATGGCTTGACACCAGGATTGTTCGTTGGTTTCGTTGGATTTTCTTTCCTTAATCAACACCCTTTCTCTATATTGAAATGGCATAGCTCACGCCTCTTCCATAAAAAAAATTGAGCCCGACTATAGAACGGACGGACTTCCTGACGTCAGCAAAACAAAAACAGGTCATGGGTACTAGATCTGAAACCTAAGATACCAGATTTAGAACCTCAAGTACCTAGATCTGGTACCCCTGATAACGAACATGATATTTTGGATATTATATTTGAAACCCCGGGTACCAGATTCGGTATCCTAGCTATCAGATTTGATACCACTGCAACAACAAACAAAAAAGTTACCTCGTACTTCTTCTACCTCTTCAATGTCCCCAGTTGGAGCGGCAATGGCACGACGCACGAAGCATCGTCCCTCGTCTCGCTGGAGTGCACCATCGCCGGAGCAATAGCTTTGTGCCCCCCTCGCCGAAGCGCTGCCTCCACCGATCCGCATCTTTTATGGGCCTCGCCGGAGATGTGGCTGGTCGGCGTGGGAGGAGGCACAAGCCGCTGGGCGGCAACGGCAGCGGCGTTGCCGCGGAAGGAGCGTGTCGGGGATGGCAACAACGGTGGCGCGGCGTGGATATAGGAGTCATGATGAGGAAGACGAGGGTTCGTCCTGACAGACCACGGTTTGTAGTATTTCTTTAAAAAAATTATCCGTCAGTCCAAATGTGGGTAGCAAACACAAATAAACCGGTAAATTCGATTCCAAGGAAAAAAAAGTTTAAATATTGTATACTATTATTTGGTTGGGCTACCGAAGTAAACAGCCCCTGCATCAGAGGTTGCATGCAGCAGAGGTGAGTTTGGTTGGGTATTGCAGCCTTGCAGGAGGCATGCCGCCGTATTCGCGTGCAAACAAAGATCCCAACGCAAAACTCCACTCTACTGTAGCAGTAATTGTGCCAGCCTCCCTTCCCTTGGCGGCGTAGCAGCAGCAGCAGCAGCCTCTCTCTATCTAGCCTCTTCCTCCCTCTTCATCCTCCTCCTCCTACTATTTACTCCCCCTCATCACTCGCCGCCCCAAAAAGCTGCCTCCCTCCGCCGCTCGCTTTCTCCCTCTCTCTCCCCCTCGCCGGCTGCAGACAAGCCAAATTTTCCCACCACCAGCTTTTCGCTTTAGCTTAGCTCGATTTTTTCTTTTTGGGGCCGGTGCAGCGAGAGGCTCGCAGATCGATCCGATCGGTCCATCACCACGCGGCGGCTAGCTAGCTGCATGCTCAATTACTACTGCTGATGGATCTGGCCGCATGGCTGGTTTCCCCTTAGGCGGCGGCGGAGGCGGCAGGCACGGCCGCGACGACCACCACCGCCCTCCTCATCACGCCGGCGGCGGCGTCAGCCCAACCGACGCGGCGGCCTTCCTCTACCCATCCACCGCCGGCCGTGGCGGATTCCAGCTATGGCAGCAGCAGCCGCCTCCTCCACACCCCTTCTACGCACCAGCCAACATCATCCGCTTCGCCGATGACCCCGCCGCCGCCGTCGCGGGGTCTTCGTCTTCCTCCCGCGGCGGCGGCGCCGGCACCATCAGCTGCCAGGACTGCGGCAACCAGGCGAAGAAGGACTGCACCCACCTCCGCTGCCGCACCTGCTGCAAAAGCCGCGGCTTTGACTGCGCCACCCATGTCAAATCCACCTGGGTCCCCGCCGCCAAACGCCGCGAACGCCACAACCTCCTCGCCGCCTCCGCCGCCGCCGGCGACTCATCCAAACGCCCTCGCGACTCCTCCGCCACCACTCCCACCACCACCTCCTCAGGTAGTAGTAGTAGTAGTATACATAGATACAATTCAAATTACTGCGAATTCGAAATTTTGATTGAATTTATTCTCAAAAAAAAGATTTTTTTAATTGAATTTGGAAATTTGAAAAATAGGGGAGCAGCAGCAGATGATGGTGGTGGGGGAGAGGTTTCCGCGGGAGGTGAGTTCGGAGGCGGTGTTCCGATGCGTGAGGTTGGGTCCCGTCGACGAGGCAGATGCTGAGGTGGCGTACCAGACGACGGTCAGCATCGCCGGCCATCTCTTCAAGGGGATCCTCCACGACATCGGCCCGGATCACCACTCCGGCGGCGGCGGCGGCGGAGGCATCGGCCGACTCGCCGCCGCTGGTGACGGCGGGTCTTCCCCGAGCACGGCCGCGGCGCCTGGTGGAGGCGGAGAAGGCGGCGGCGTGGCGGCGGGGGTGTCGTCATCGGCTGTGGTGATGGACCCCTACCCGACGCCCGGCCCGTTCGCCGGCGGCGGAGGCGGCGGCGGCGGCGCGCACTTCTTCCACGGCGGCCACCACCCGAGGTGATAGATCAAACGGCCGGCTAGCTGCCAATTTAGGAATTCATGGGCTTGGCCTCCATAGCTTGAATTCAGCTTAGCTCTCTCTCTCTCTCTCTCTAATTATTATTCGATCAATTGCTTCTTCTTCTTCTTCCTCCTCTTGTTGATCATCATCATCATCACTGATGCATAAATTGATGTGCTTCGATCATCGATCTCGCTGTTAATTTCTCTCATTAGACATTAGCTAGCTATCAGATTACTGCATAAAGTTGGAACTATTAGTACTAGCTATTAGGAGAGCAATCATTAAAATGAAAATCTCTGACAGTTAGTTTTGGTGCCTTCATGCCTTGGGGGAGTGGCTTGATTGATACTCACCCTAGCTGCTATGCTATATTCTCTTGCATGCTTTGCTTTCTTTCTTTCATGCTCTTCATTTCTATGATGGTGATGATGCTGTTCCCTTGGGGTCTTTTCTGTGTAGTACTGCAAGTAGTTAAGGTTTCTTTGCCTTTGCTCAATACTCCTAGCTTCTAGTCCTATCTATGTCTCTTCCATAAGGTGTCACAACTTTGGTGCTTTACCTTTAATTTGCTTCTTCAAAAGCTGAGCCCTAGCTACCTAGCTATACCTCTACTTAGATGGGAATTTTGTTAGAATAATTGATGTGCTCAACAGTACAACTTGCATATACTGAGAAAATTTTCCTCTAGTCATCATATGCTCAAAGGAAATTTGAAGACAGATCTACATATCTACAGTGATCAAATGATGAGATAACTGCTGTAGTAGTTATAGCATTACCAACATATCAAGTTTAATCACCTCTTAATTGTAATTATTCAACAAAATTTCATTAATTTGGGTACAGTACAGTAGCAGTAGTGTGCATATATAAATGTGAGGTGAATGATCCTTTCAAATTTGTCTCCTAGAAGTAGCTACTATCGCAAGAAATAAAAGATGAGCCTTACTAGAACTTAAATCATTTTAATTTCCTCTTGCATTTCCTCAATTTATCACTTATGTCAATTAATTAATGTTCTTATTCTTGTTGATTTATTTATATCTTATCTCTCCTTAAATTTCTCATGAATATGGCCATGAAATTCAATTTACATATAGGCTTAATGATTCACAAACAGTTCTTAATATTTGGGTACTGTTATACTGTTTGAGTTTCCAACCAAGAGTGGTTGTACACAAGATTTCTTTTTTTCTAAAAAAAAACCCTCCTCAAGTCCATCAATCACATGTATTGTTGATCCCATCATTTTCACAACTCACAACATTTCCTTCTCTCCAGTAGGACTGGATGTAATTTTACTCTACTAATCCACTTTAACGAAAATGTTTGTTGTTCTGTTATAGAACCTTCTCCTGGAGGGCTACCAGGATAGTTCTGTTAGCTTGAATATTGCATATACTTTACTCCAGCCGGTTCCTCAAATTTTACTCATTGAAGTTCCGTTGCATTCATTTCACCTCTTGAATTATCAGTAGTACGTAGTAGCTAGCAGCATAGTACGTGTGCACATTATCTTGCTTCCTAAGATGCTGGCTGGGGAGAGATCAAAGAGATGGCGGAAGATTATTTAAATTTTAATTTTGGAATTCTATAGTAATACATAAAAAATAAAATTATGTTTCTTCATTTTTCTTCTTAATTTGTTTGTTTACTATTTTTTACTTTGTACTAATTTCATCCAAAACGTTCTCTTTTGAACATTGCCTGCGGTACTTGAATTATTTTTCTGTTGTAAAGGCTGTTCTTTTCACAAAATAAAGGATCAGAGGTTTGAAAATTTTCTTTTAAATTTTGTATCGTCGAACAGGTAACTGAACCACCAATGGTGTACCTCGCATATATCTCCACTGTGTTATTGTGTATTATAAAAAGCGTAGGGAAAATAGTTGCAGCATTATATGCATTTTATACAAGTAATCAACGTACAGTCAAATTCTTTCTGCCTACATAGAAGGCGCAGGAGCTCTGCTGTTTTCACTCATAAAGAGAGACACAAATTAAGGTGCATGCATGTGAGTTTATCTAGCTCACATTTTATTTGTGCATGCAATATTATTGATGTATTAGGTTGATTTTTTTACAGTCCGACTTCTGTTTTGATTGACTTAGGAATTGTACTGTGTATCAATTTTTTCTTTCCCGTTTCCCGTTCAGATATTTGAATATGCGAACGAGTTCAATGTTTTAGTAATGTTCTATGCTGCTCGATCCTGACTTTATGCGTACTGCCTGATTCCCAGTCATATGTAATTTCTTTGTGATGGATCATCCGGGTTTCTACAGTTAATTCTACTGCTAGTGTTTGTACAATATTTTTCTATTTTAGGAGGAGGCGCAGAGCTTTGTTTGGTATGCTAATTGATGCTAGTACTTGAACTTTCAGCTGGCACTTGAAAGTATTTAATTTATTTTGTGCTTCTAGAATTTTTATTTTTATGGACCTTGAATATTTCGGATTAATACGTACTGCTAGATACACATTTTGGTAATTATACTTCCCTGCTCTTCTAGATATTATTTATATGTTCTAATTTCGAACACTTTTGGAATTTGATCTCGCATATATATGTGACCAGCTTTTAGTTCGATCTGATTTTTTATTCTATAATAATTAATTTAGTTATATTTTCCACTAACTTGGTGATTATTGTTGGTTCTATTGTGAAATCATACTTACTTTGCATGCATGGCTATTACGGTATTACCGCTATTAGTATATTAGAATACTGTAGCTCACCTTTCTACCTACTCCACCCGTCTCATATTATAAGAGGTTTGATTTTTTTTTTTCCTTCTAATGTTTGACCGTTTGTCTTATTAAAAAAAATTAATGAAAATATAAAAAATAATAAGTTGTGTTTAAAGTACTTCTGATAATAAAGTAAATCATAAAAAAATAAATAATAATTTTAAAATCTTTTAAATAAGATGAATGGTCAAATGTTAGAAGGAAAAACTCTAAATCCCTTATAATATGGACGGATGGAGTACTAGATTTCAAGATAGACTGACTGCACATTTTTCATCTCAAATTCCCTTTAGTCGAACAAATTAATTACATGGCCATCGCGTTTTGAGTGTTGTGCTTCCATGCAAAAAAAGAAGAAGAGAGTTTTCAGTGTTGTCCATGTGTGTTATGGACTGCCAAATCGGTTTGTCGGACTGCCAAATCGGTTTGTCGACTCTGCTCACGGCTAGTTCATTATAAATATTCAGATAATCCTGTAGGAATGGCAGCAAGATTTCCAGGACAAGACATATGACCTAAGGAAGATCTAGCATATCATGGGAACAGTACAATAAGACCTTTGGCTATAGTTGTGTCGACAACTTTTAACAAACTCGGAAAGTAACTAAGTGACATTTGAAATCACTTAATATAAAAACCTTATCAGAATCCAATGTGCATGCCAATCTATCAGTAACTTAGTTATGCAGTGATTCATCTGGGATTAATTATATTAACCCATGCATGTTTATGTAATTCTCACGCAACTGCGAGGATATGGATGGATGGCTTCAGTCTCATCTATCTCTTTGGCATGTGTTCCTTTCAATGAAAAGGCATGGGAGCAGGAATAATTTGTACGTGACTTCTTTGGACCTTTCTGAGAGGTGCGATGCGTACGCTTCCGATTCGGTGCATGCGCATACACAAGCCAATGCTATTGCATTGTTACTATATTATATCTTTCCTTTTATGATTATATTAGTGTTTTCGCATCAAACCTTGGATGTGACAGAAATTATTTGTAAGTGTGCTTTCCCAATCTTCATCATCCTCCTCCAAAACCGGTGCCTCAATCTGCATCCTTTTCTGCCATCTGTAGACTGTAGGGCGTTCAGCGAGAACATTTGCCGTTTTCCGATGATGACATAACTAGCTTAGATATGAGCATGACTACCTTATATATTTATCACTGATGTGGACTAGGATTCCCGATCTTCCAAAAGGTTCGGATAATCAACGATTAGGACGGAGTCGCAACACACGTCGATCCGGCTTCTTGAGCCCCGCAATCGCAGCACCACGTTTCCTCTGGTTACCACCTGTGCCGGAACACAGATGGCCTCGCCGAGAAGGCTCATCCCTGTTTGCGAATCGAAGAACACAAACAAGAACGAGATAGAAAGCAACCAAAATTGCAGATTAATGATTAAGCTCACGAGTTGGGGTCTTACAAACCGA